>JAFFST010047619.1:82941-117406 GCA_022414735.1 Noturus placidus
TTGATGTCCTGTTATTGATACTAATTGTTAAAATACACTTGTTAATTGTATACATCTGGGTTGTTGTTGTTTTTTTCCAGTGCACAACGGCTGCCATGGAGTGTTTGAGGCAGTATCTCAGTGAGCTGCTGGACTTTATTGCAGACATGCACACTTTGACCAAATTAAAGGTTCAGTATATTTTAAATAGGAAGACATAAACACAGGAAGACATAAGATTTATTACCTGTTAATTTTATTTGTTGGAAACTAGAGCAGACAGAGTACCAAATTCTGAAATTGTGCCATAACTGTAAACTATGTTTATTGTTTACTGTAATTGGATATGCCCCATATATCCCTCCTTTAGAGTCATATGAAAGCTTGCTGTCAACCCCTTCATGAGGATACCTTTGGTGGGAATCTAAAAGTGGGTTTGGCTCAGGTAGCTGCCATGGAAATCAGTAAAGGTAACCACCGTGATAACAAGGCTGTGATTCGCTACCTGCCATGGCTCTACCATCCACCCTCTGCTATGCAACAGGGGTAAGATTGTTCTCATCTCATCATGGCTACCTTCATGCTATTTTTAAGGCCATACAAACACAACATGAGTAACTTTGTTAACAGGTTGCAAATCATTATATTCTTTCTTCCTCAGGCCCAAAGAGTTCATCGAATGTGTATCCCACATTCGCCAGCTTTCCTGGCTTCTGCTTGGCTCTCTTACACACTGTGCTTTGCATCAGGGTTCCACGTCGTGTATGCCCATTCCACTGGATGCTGGCTCTCACATTGCAGACCACCTTATTGTAATCCTCATTGGTTTTCCAGAGCAATCCAAGGTACAGCAGCAGATCAGCTCAATCCAGATTTGTTCATCCATATGAAGCCTGAACCAAAAGAATGCAGCATTGATATTTTTGTTCTTCTTTAACTAGACATCCGTGCTCCACATGTGCTCCCTGTTCCATGCCTTCATGTTTGCTCAGTTGTGGACCATCTACTGTGAGCAAGCAGCTGCAGCACCAGCCGGTCAGAACCAAAACCAGAATGAGTTCTCCTCAAGTGCTATACTTACAGGCCTGGAGTTCTGGAGCCGAGTCACACCCAGCATTCTACAGCTCATGGCCCACAACAAAGTAGTAAGATAATTTCTCTGGTATTCCATATGTATTATTAAAGCAAAATTTCTTTATTTCCATACAAAGCATGTTTAACTTTTTAATTAACTAATATAGATTTATATTATATTTTGAGAGTGCCTGAACATCTGTGAAGGCTGTGCTTGAGTCATTAGATAAACGATTTAGTTTATTTGGTTTGCTGAGCATAAAATAACACCTGAGAAAAATGCCCTGGACAAATTACTGCCTTTGTAATCTGATTATTCCTACATAATTTAATTTCAGTTTTACAGAATTTAAACATGATTAAACATGATTGCATGATTAGAAGCATAATCACTATGTTGCAAATCCTTAAAGACAGCTTTTCTGAGTCTGCCTGTTTCTTCCCTTACAGATGGTAGAGATGGTGTGTTTGCATGTCATCAGCCTGATGGAAGCTTTACAAGAATGTAATTCAACCATTTTTGTGAAAGTAAGCTTGGATTTCTCAAACATCTGCATATGTAGAAATTATTCATGTTGACTGAGCAAAATATAGTTGGCAGTTGTCTTTGATGGACTTTTATTACTCCCATCTTTGATGCTTAAACTGTTATTACCCCCCCCCCCCCCCCCCCCCCCCATTTCTTCAGTTAATTCCTATGTGGCTGCCAATGATTCAGTCCAGTCTAAATGTAAGTATCTGTCATACAGTGTTATGCCAATAGTTTCATGTATAATCCAGACAGCAGCTGTTTCACTGTGAGCCGATTAACTTGCTGTGCTTATTTGCAGCACCTATCTGCGGGTCTCCAGCTGCGTCTCCAGGCCATCCAGAACCGAGTGAATAACCAGTGTCTCCAGGGTCCTGCTTCCAGCATTTTTCCCTTCGCCTTGCGCAAATGGCTGCAGTGTACTCAGTTTAAAATGGCTCAGGTTGAGATCCAGTCGTCTGAGGCTGCCTCACAGTTCTACCCATTGTGATGTGCGCTCTTATAGAAGCTTCTGCAAGACCAGCAACAATCTGCGCCAACCAGCATACTTTAAACCCAAGTAGTATTTTACAGCAGTTATTTTGTATGAACAGAATTATACTACATTCTGTGGATTTTGGCAACAGCAACTCTACAGTAGCAAAAGTAAAACCGTGTGACTGCAAATACCTTCATCAAGCTCTTTCTGTCTGCATGTAATTATCATGATCATGGATAAGGGGAGTGACACTGAATTATAAGGTGCCAGAACAGCAGTACATGTGGTGCATACAGATGCAGGAGTTTTCCTTCTGTGTGCGGTGATGTGTGCGCGTGTGTGTGTATTTCAGTGACACTGATTAAATGGTGTGAAAGTCACACCAACTCTAGAGTACACACCTTTAATATGTGCCATCAGAATATGTGAAAAAGTTAATTGTGAGAATGTTGGTTGATGTATAGGGCTTATATTCTGTTCAATGTGTTTATAATATAGTATGTTTATTTCATGTAAAACAAATAAATAATATACATATGTTTTTAATTTGTAGTCAATCTGTCAGAATTTATACCTTAAAACTTACAGTGACAGTATATGTTACTCAGGAGCTAATGTAACCTTAAAGGTGCAGTTTGTAAATAATTCTAGCGCTTTTAAAATTATACTGTATAGTTTTAATAAAACTAACAAAAATTATCATTAACTATCAACTATCACAATATTGGCATGCAATGGATCTGGCTAATTTCTTTATGCTTTCTGTTCTTTTTCTGGCCCAGAAATAGGCTCCACCCCAAAGCAAATGATGCGATCAACTCGAAGTCACAACTTCAAATTTCTAACCTCTAACCAGGAAAAGCCAAAAAAACTTAAAATTCCAACTTGGCAACTTTGGGTAGTCTTCTTAACTATGCGTTCCTTTCCAGGTTTTTACAGGATGACATCAAATCAACATGGCTGCACATAGCATCAGAAGTAAACAAACCTTTACCTTTAAATGAGTTATGCTGTATTCAAGATATTTGCTTTAGATCAAGTAACATACAAACATTTTCACTTGTTATATCTATAACACTGACTATACAGATCATTGTTTGAGGAGGTAAATATGTATATTGATCATAACTCATAACAGTTAACTGGCAAATATGCAAGTGCCCTTAATATTTTTCCTACTTTGTATGTTGACAGCAAGTAGATGACTTTTCACAATGTAAGCTGCTCCTTTAGAAAAAGATCAAATACATGTCTTTTAAAAAAGCATGTAGCAAGACTAATGGCATATACCATGCAGATCTAATTAGCCTTGTGGGCCAGTATCATCCTCCCTCTGTTTAGGTTCTAATATCAGGTCCATCTATCCCAGCACAAATCAATCAGTCCACAAACCAGGCCCAGGCAGCTTTGTAACTCAATAAAGCCTCTCAAATAGACAATAGAAGTAAACAAGCCAGCTGAAGCAAGAGACTAGTATGTGTTTTCACTCATTAATTTGCCTTGCTTTTATAGAAATCCAGAAAGCATAATTACATCTGCTCTAAAACATACTTAAAGTAATTCTGGCCAGGTCTCATTAAGTTATACATTCGCAGCTTTTCTTTTATCTAATTTTATTACCATCCTGAAGTTTAGTGTGTTTTATGCCTCTATTATGTGGCCTTTATTCCACTTCCTCTGTGCCATAAAAACAATTTGAAATGACAATAAAAAAGTATGTTATATAATATTTTGAAAAGTATCAATAATGTGTTGCAAACGTTCTCACTCGCATAAGCACATAGTATCCCTGGTAAATTGAGCCCTGCCCTTGAGCAAATCAGAGAGTTAGGCACCCATCGACCTCTAAACCGCTTATCAAAGAGACCCTCTCTGTGTGTGTGTGTGTGTGTGTGTGTGTGTGTGTGTGTGTGTGTGTGTGTGTAATCAACCCCCCATGCTCAGGGGCAGCATATGCCAGACGCCTGCCATGGTCGTTTGAACTCAGAGCCCTTTCAAATATCTCACTCATTAAGGGCTGCTTATATAATCATTCTCGCAGATACTGGCTCTGCTCCTGTCAGATCCTCTCTTGCCACCACAGGCTGAACCATATGTGTAGAGAGTTGAGATGGTGAGTAGTCAGCTGGAGGTCAGTAATGAAAGATGGCCAGAAGATTCCAAGAACCCTCAGGGAAGGTGGCACTGAAAATATTTGAGTGTCTTAGGTTGATAAGGGTCACTTTCACCTGGACACAGTGTTTGATTCTGTACAGTTTCTGGGCTTGAGACTGAACACTCAGCACCAGGGTTTACCATTTGAATATCAATGTCAACATGTCATAACAAGCTTCACATTTTTAATGAATGTATGATGTATGTTATGATTATAATTTGGCTTAAACAAGGACAGCAATACTGACTGTGCAGTAGATTAAGCATGATCTTCAAGTACAACTCCATCAATATTTAGATTTCCTGGCCCAAAATGACAAAGCCAGCACTGGATAATAGATGCAGAACATGTGCATTATCAATATTTTGTGTAACAGTATTGACTTGACAGGATATACAGTACACTCCTAAACAGTATTCTCAATTGTCTAACAAATATATTTCCTGCAGCAAAGAAATCATACAGTAATGTGAACTTATGAATGTCTTACTATGATAGTGGGCCTGCAACCCACACACAATCAGCATCACAAACCTCCCAGAACTGCCAGCAGGGTGCTGAACAGTCAATGCCATTTCAGCACCCCATTTGTTTTGGACTGCAAGAGAGCATATATATCTGTAGGGCGGGGCGGCAGAAACACATACAGCTGGCCGCAAATGATTGGAGTGGCTTCTCCTCACTGTCTGAGAGAAGAGTAGCGGCTATAAACGGGCAAAGCAGACACAACGTGGGGTGTCTCATTCTCATGATCTCATTCATTCTCTGCACACCCATCAGTTAATTCATCTCTCTCTCGCGCTGATTTCAGATGCTGCTGCCAAGGACAATGACGACGGCAGAGGAGAAACTCCCCGGCCGCACTGGGGAAGACAACAACTGCCACACACACACCATGCACCTCTTCACCTCGACTCCAGCACTTGAATTTAAATAAATATCCCACTGCTTTTCACCACCTCTGCCCCATCATCGTGGTCCGAAAGCCCGATGGAGTGGCAGGGAAAGAGAACCCCAGTACACATCCAAGAAATAGGTATGTGGCTGTAGGCTCAGAGCTGGGGTGGGGGTACTGTGACAGCAGGCATGCAGCCCACATACGCAATGCTTATCACGGTCCTCACATAACTGCCGGCGGGGTGCTGAAGAGACAGCTCCATTTTAGCACCCCGTATGTTTTGGACAGCAAGAGTGCACATGGCTATAGGGTGGGGTGGCAGAAACAAACACGGCTGGCAGCGGATGATTGGAGCAGCTTCTCCTCACTGTCTGAGGGAAGAATAGTGGCTATAAAAGAGCACAACCAACATGGCATGGGGAGTTAATTCTCCACACACCTGTAAGTTAATTTTTCTCAGTGAGATTTCAGATGCCGCCGTCAACGCCAGCAGAGGAGAAACTCCCTGGCTGCGCTGCGCAGGTCCATCACCGGGAAGACAGTGACCGCCACACACACACACTGTACCTCTTCACCTTCACTCCAGAAGTTTAATTTAAATAAATATCACACTGATTTTCACCACCTCTGCCTCCTGAGCGTCTGTGTTCTGCACAGACGCAACCAACCCAAGACAACATAGACCCTATGCAACAACATCTGCTGGAGACAAATCTCCTGCACCAGGTGGTGACCCAGGACCTGGCCCCGACGTGAACAGTGGTAAGAAGAGTGTTGGGCTGACATCCTCACCCCTTTCCTGTAGGGGGAAGCCCACCGCACCTATTCCGCCCTTCCACACAACCAGGTTACCTTCTATCCAGCTCTGAAGGCAGAGATCTTAAGCCGCTGTGGCCTATCCCCAGTTAATGTGGCAGCCGAGTTCTACAGCTGGTCCTACCAACCTGGGGCAAACCCGCAGTCACAGATGGACACTCTACTCTGGCTCACCAAAAAGTGGCTCCAACCAGAAGTAGTGGAAAGGGTAGTAATGGATCACTTTCTACATGATCTGCCACCTGAAGAATGGAACGTGGTGGGGATGAAAAGCACTAGGGTCCCAAGAGAGATGGTGGAGGTCCTCAAGTGAGCCATAGCCACACTGAGCAGGGGTGAGCAAAGGGACCATTCAGCAGTGTTCTGCCCTAGTCAAGCCCCCTGGTCGCCAGAGCACAGTCTGCAATAGGAGAGAAGACCACAGAAGAGCCACCCCACCTATGGGACCCCCAGGGACAAATCCATGCCCACCGAGCCAGATCCAGCCTCCACGCACCATGTCATGAAACCCTGGCTGGCTGGCTGTGCCCTCAATACTCCATAAATCACCTTAAGATGTCCTAACCACTCGGCCCCTCCTCGATTCAGGGAGCACCATCACCCTGGCCTGCCCAACCACCCTCAGCCCACTGCCTGAACCCATGGGGTCTGGCAAGGCTGCATGGTCCAGAAAGATGGGGATGACACAGCACAAGTCTTCTCAGTTGAGACACTCTTACCATCTAACCCTGTCTCCTCTGTGTTCCAAAAGGTTACTTGGGAGTGGAACCTCAGACGTGGATAGAAGGATGATGACCGACTGAGGCACTTCTGGGCATCGACCAGTATCCAGGCTTCCCACTACCTACTTCCTGGTATCCAACAGCCTCCTATACGTTCTGGCACAAGGCTGGGGCCAACCTTGTGACCTCCTGGTCATTCCCCGCTCCAAGACTCAGCCCCTGATATACCTGACCCACAGCCACCCACTCGGCAGCCACGTCGTAGCCCAAAACACCCTGGCTAAGCTGCAAGACAAGTTCCTCTGGCCCAGTATGGATGTCGGCATCTGGGAATTCTGTCAGCAGTGCCTTCAGTGCCAACGAACCGCACCCGGATACTCCCTCCCTTTCCCCTCATCCTCCTCCCCATTATCAGCATCCTCTTCCAGAGGGTGGGCATGGATCTGGTATGGTTACTTCCAAAGTCTGCCCAGGGTTACAAATACATTCTGGTGATCCTTGATTACACCACCAAGTACCCCAAGGCACTTCCACTGTATAAATCCACCTC
This sequence comes from Noturus placidus, assembly GCA_022414735.1. Taxonomy (NCBI): domain Eukaryota; kingdom Metazoa; phylum Chordata; class Actinopteri; order Siluriformes; family Ictaluridae; genus Noturus; species Noturus placidus. The sequence goes on from JAFFST010047619.1 coordinate 90,143, forward strand.
CTGGAACATTGCCAAAAAACTGATGCTCATGTTCAGCTGTGATCAGCTGGATCACCAAAGACATCCTAACCAAACAAGGTATGCCTTTTGTTTCAACATTCACATCTCTGGACCTATGTCTACAACCCTCAGACCAATGGCCTGGTTTCAACCAGACACTCAAACAGATGCTCCGACAGGTGGTAGACATGCATGGTCAAAACTGGGACCTCCTTATCCCTTACATCCTTTTTTCCATCCGGGAGACAACTCAAGCTTCCATGGGATTCACGCTCTTCGAACTTCTCTTTGGGAAACGCCCTCAAGGACTGCTAGATGTGGCATGGGAAGCCTTGGAAGAACCGCCCTCTCCATTCCAACCCAGTTACCAGGTGCTCCTGCTGCTCCCAAACATCTCCTGCAAGTTCCTAGCCCGCTGGCAGGGCAAACACAGTCCTTGAGAGGGTTGGTCCAGTTAACTACCACTTGTAACAACCCAGTAAAACAGACACAAAATTATCACATCAAAATCATCAAAAATCACATAAACCTGCTGAAGAAATGGGTCCAGCCTGACCCAGCACTTTCCACCCTCTCTGTTCTCCCCTCAGAGCCTGATGAGTGTACCAGTTCGCAAACATCTTCTCGACCACCCAAGGCCTGACCCACCTGGTGCAACACAAAATCAAGACACCGCCGGGGCTGGTGGTCAGACAGCAGCCCTACCATGTCCGAGAGTCTTGCCTTCGAGCTATTGGGGAGGAAGTTAGCCACATGCTACAGGACGGAATCATTGAGAAGTATGTCAGTCCCTGGTCCAGCCCCATCATCAAGGTCCGAAAGCACGATGGAGTGGCAGGGAAAGAGAACCCCAGTACACGTCAAAGAAGTAGGTATGTGGCTGTAGGCTCGGAGTGGGGGGGGGATTACTGTGACAGTGGGCCTGCAGCCCACATACGCAATGCGTATCATGCTCCTCACGTAACTGCCGGCGGGGTGCGGAAGAGACAGCTCCATTTTAGCACCCCGTATGTTTTGGACAGCAAGAGTGCACATGGCTATAGGGCGGGGTGGCAGAAACAAACAAGGCTGGCAGCGGGTGATTGGAGCAGCTTCTCCTCACCTCTTCACCTCCACTCCAGCAGTTTAATTTAAATAAATATCACACTGATTTTCACCACCTCTGCCTCCTGAGTGTCTGTGGTCTGCCTGTCCTGGCCCTGAGTGGCTACACTTACACTCTCTAAAAAATTATACCAAACTGTACTTTTCCTTGTGGTTGGGATGGTACCATTAAGGGTACATCTTTTATACTTTTAGTATGCATCTTTCACCTTTAAAACATTACCTAACTTACTCTAAAAGCTAATTAAAGTTACACCACATGCACCTTCCCAAATAAAAGATACATACCAGAGGTACAAAAGATGTCTCCTTCATGGTACCACCTCAGTGACAAGGATTACACTGATTAACTGTGTGTGGCTTCCACTGAGACTATAGTTATCAGTGATACTAAATAATCTAATGATTTCTTAGTTATTTGACAGTGCAGGAAATCTATTTTGCTTATTTAAATATACAGTATGCAAGACAATTATGAAACATTGTTCAGGCACACAAAATAATGTTAGACCAGTAATTTCTCTGCTGTCATGTACTCTCCTCAATCAGATTCATTCGTTCATTTGTTCATTCATTCAATTTCAATAACTGCTTTATCTTGGTCAGGGCCACAGTGAATCCAGATCCCATCACAGGAACACCAATTGCAAGACAGAGATACACCTGGGATAGGACACTGGTCCATCAAAGCACATCACACATCTCACACATCTCACACACACACACACACACACACACACACACACACACACACACACACACACACACACACACACACACACACGTAGGAGCAATTTAGACTCACCAATCTATATGTTGGACTGTCTAAATGTTTTTGGACAGTGGGAGGAACCTGGAGGAAACGCCACACAGGTAGTAATCACACCTCATGATCAAGCCCAGTGCCATGTGACTTTGAGCTGGCCAAATAATTTGTCGAGTATGTAATCAGATGTAGTCATGTAACATACTAAAGTGCTACATGTTAGTGTACATCTTTATTTTGCCATTGTCTAGCCACCAGTTGCTGATCTAAATAGGGATAATGGTGGATGTTTTGTGCTCCTAACTGGAAGGTCCTGACTGTCAGAGAGCCACTGCTGAACACTGGGATTGCATGCCATCTCACATGATAAACCCCTTTGGTAAACATGTCTGTTAAATGTAAAAAAAAATAAAATAAAATACCCGTCATCATAATTTTCTCCAATTAAACATTTAAGCAAAAATCAATACATCTTGATTGAATTAAAAGTTTTAAATAAATCTGATGGGGAATATCTATATCTGGTTTTATTGATCTTCCCATCAACAAAAGTTCCATGGCTGCTGAACAATCCCAAAAACCTGGAAGAATTTTTCATTTCTCTATAAAAAAAATGCCCTACATTTAGTTATTTGCCCATAGTATATCATTTGAGACATAGCACAACTAATCTTCCAAATAATTAGCATACTTGGATCAAACAACAGCTATCTATACATTATTTAACCTTTGTGACACGTCACTGAATTAGAAACAGAACTATCCATTTGCATGGTTTTATTTCTATGTATAAACATATTTACACTCTTTTATGAGTGAATAACAGTCCAGAAGGTACAGTATTTTGAAATCACTGTTTACATTCATACATGCATCATTTCCTCTCATTTGTACATATAATACATTTTATATATCTTACATATAGCTGTTTGGGATTTTCTAGGATACAGTGCAGATGAGAACAACCTTCACAATTGTAGTTAGAGAGACAGAGAGACAGCACTCAGACAGAACATGAAGTTTGAACCATTGAAATGAACCAACTGTAATGCATATTCAAAGATTTGAACCTCGATGTTAATGAAATTTTTATTAATATATAGCATGATACTTAATTGTCATTATACCATCAGTAACATTACAGACATTACATTATCTTCCTGATGGAAGCCTACATGAGGTTTAGGGCACATGAAATACTGACGTTTTTCTTGTACTCACTGATAAGTGAAGTGCTAATGTTCATCAGACATCAGTAGACATTCGTCGAAGGGCCCTTGTGTGGTGGATAATGACGAGAACAATTAGCATGTAATCACATCTAAACATGACAGACTGCCTCTTGCATGATTGTCCACTCTCCTTGTATTTTGCACAGACAAGGGAGTGTTTAGAATGCTAGCCTTAAGGAGGATACAAGATGGGCATTTTAGTCTCATTGCAAATATGAAACCACAATTTACCATAGAAATAATGCAGAACACCAGGAAAGACCTTCAGGGTTCATACTAGAATGATGATGTAACATGTTGTGTAAGTATCTGTGCATAGGCTTGTCTCAATGTTATATCACATTAACATTTAGAAATACAGCACAAATATGAATCCACAGCCTTGACTGTGCAACGCAACCATTAAACATATGATAGTTTGAGACCAAATTTTCTACATGGAGGATTTCAGTTAGGTGTGCACAATATACCATGCAAACTCATTTGTTCAGTTTCCCTAAGACACAGCTGAATGACCTACCCAGGTCTTCTTTTTTTTTCTTTTCTTTTTTTAAACATCTCCTCATCTGAAGACATGCAGTGTCAACAAAATAAATAATCCTAATTTATTAAATAATTAGAAAACGATATGCTTAGAAATTCGATTCGAGGCCAGTGCATCAAATGTAAAATAAAGCATCTGATATTATATATTGATATATTGGCATTGAATTTTCTTTTTTTTAAACAAATCATGCAAATATACGTTATTGTCTCTATGCCACAGTTTGCCAGTTGTGTATGGGAGTGGATCTCAGAGAGTGCAGAGCAGTACTGTTACAGTCTTCCAAAAAGTTAACCTTGTTCTTGTTCTCCATTTTCTGCTTTGACATCGCACGGACATTTGGGTTAGCACTTCTGATGCACATTGGTTCAGTAAATGCTGAAGATGCAGTAATCCAGAGACATCATTAGCTCTTAATGTGTGTCTGTTTTACACTACAACATTATTAGTGGTCTTTTTCTTGCGGCAGCTCATGGCATATTCTCCACGACTGGTGCCATTTTCCTCTTTTTTAAGAGGTTTCCTGCAAAAGAAACAAGGTGCTGATTCAGTTTATTTCTTGAGCTACATATCTATGGCACAAGCATGCGCGCGCACACACACACACACACACACACACACACACACACACACAAACAAAGGATGGAAATAATTTGTTGCACAGAGCCAGGCTGTTACAAAAATTTTATTCCAGCACAGAAACAAAATGATCAATCTTATAGTCCTCCTACGGTCTCTCTAGCTCTCTAACATTAACAAGGAATGGAGTTTGCTACGCCCACATGATGCTGGATGTCTCTTGGTATACGTAAGACAGTATTACTCAACATGGACTATTCATCCATCCCTTCGTCTCCTTCGTCTTTCATTACCTCAGTGGTTATTATATTTCTCCACTGCACTATGCCTTATACTATGCCACATCAGCCAGAAGTCTTTTTTGGCTTATATAACACAAAACTGAGTCAAATGCAGTTAGTGCAGACATTGTTTCTCATACTTCTGTACAGTTTGTCCTACTGGTGTTAAGATCCCTAACATCCAGGTTCAACTGAAACACCGGTTCATTAAATATTTTTTACAAACCTTTCACAAAAGATGAATGCTTTTATTGATTGTGCTGAATAAAAAAAAGTAGCATGGACAGTTCAACTGAGTGTTTAACTGTATTTATAACGCAGTCTATTGTACTCAATAATAGATGCCATGAGTTGACAGACACCATGTGGTGACATAACACTTCACAGAATTGATAAATATTTCATACCAAAGCTGTTCAAGTGCAGTTCACATCCCTGTTTGAAGTTTTGAGGAGAACTCTGATGCCAGTACAAGTGCTGTACTGTTTAAAACACACTGGAACAGGATTAACTAGGTGGGTGGATGATTCTGCTAAATGTTAAATAGCAGTTGTTTTACAGTGATCTTTATTATACAAATACATGTCTGGGTCTGACTCTAATGTCAGTCTTATTTTTTTAATAATTAAGCTCTGAGCTTGTTTATTACTAGTTACTTACTTGATACACATGTTCATGTTCTTCTAATGTTTGCATATGATGTTTTGTATATGTGAATTTGATAGCAGCTGGACCCTTTATTCATGAAATACTGATTCAGTCTTTCCAGGATTTACTTCATGGTGATGTGAAGAGAATTGAATGGTAGGTGATCGATGATTGGCCCAAGAACCATACACGGTTTGCAGTCTGAATCAGCAGAATTTTTTAAAGCATGGTTTCTTCTGACAGTAGCACTTGAGAGGATTGGCCTTTGGCCAGGTCAGATTTAATGGGGAGAACCAATGGCTTAGAGACTATAAGACTTTCTTCTATATGCCATTGAGTCAGAAAGACTTCCATCTTTCTATTTTTCCTTTTTTTATTGCCCTATTTCTCTTCCATTCAGATCTCCATAACTATGGCCTTCCTTACTCCCCCTGAGAATAATGTTCTAAAATTAACTAGAAACCTACAGTCATGTGAAAAAATAAGTACACCCCATAAACATTTTGACATATTTGGACAAGAAAACATTTGAATCCTCTTTGAAACAGTGCTTATTATATATTATTATAAATGCAAGGTAAAATTCACAATTTAAATGAACAATAGTAAGGGAACACACATCCACAAATGGCACAGATTTCAAACGACTGCCAAATTGTCCAGGACTGGCCGTCTCAGCAAATTCAGCCCAAGAGCAGACCGTCTGATTTCGAAGAACCCAAAAATTTAATCACAGGATAAGTAAGTAAGTCTAGCAACTGTTGGTGTCAAAGTGCATGCTTCAACAATCAAATTCCAACAAGCCTGGTGGACAATTATGCAAAAATGCCTACAAGAATTTATTTCTCCTAAAGGTGGCAATAATAGCTTCTGAGGCCGAGGGTGTACTTACTTTTCCACAGATGACTATCACATCTATTGATATTTCTGTTGAATAAATAACTGAAAAAAAGCTATTTTTCCTTGTGGTTTTGTTCAAGTATATCAACGTTATTCAAAAGATGATCAAATGTGTGTTTGTTCAAATATATCAAAAAAGTCAACAATTTCCATGGGGTGTACTTATTTTTTCAAATGACTGTATTCCAATTTTTAAGTATTCTTGCACTTAAGTGTTCTTATCTGTATCATCTTATGTTTTGTTTGTAGTATTAAACCTATAAGAAATATGTGACTATGTTCTAATAAAAAAAGATACAGTACATCACCAAAGCACAGACTTGCAATCACTCTCTCATTTAAGTTCTCACTGCACTTTCTATCCCATTTTGACCTTTATTCTGTGGATCTAATGAAATGTTTGGCTTTCTTACCTTGTTCCTGTCATATACTTTACCTTACCCTGTTACCAGATTGGATGTGAAATGTTTTCTGATATTGGAAATGGGATTGCTGTCGGATCAGATTGAGACCAGTGCCATCAGCTCTCTGCAGCTTATTTATTTTTCAACTCAATAGAGAGGGGAAGGCAAACAGGCTTAAAATTGTGAAATGGTCTTCACCTGAACCGAGAAACCAGAGTTAAGGACAGAATTCGAGTTTTTCTAAGTATTCAGATATTTTTCTAAAGAAACTATGAAAGAAACTGAGATTTTAGTCCAAGATTTTAGGATGAGTTGTTCTTGTGCACAGAATATTAAATAAAGACAACATAAAAAGAGTACACAGCTCTTATATGTGATTACACAGATAATATAGGTGTCTTCCCTCCATCCAGTTGGGTAGCAGCACAAACTAACAAGTAGTCATTTAACCAGCACAGTTTAGCCTTATGTTGACTTAAGTTGACTTTAACATAATACCATAATCTCATTTTACCATAAGTGAAATGTTCAGTGTAACACTAAATCTGCTACTGCTGCTACAGAATAGTGCTACTAGTGAGAGGAAGTTTCAATACGATTTAAGTTTCAAAGGTATAAATTCTCCTAATTGCGATAAATTTAATTCTAGCTTGTGTAATACATATATAAGCTCGTACAGTGTCCTGTGCATATCTTACTTGTATTCACAGTCAATACCTACAATTTTAAAGGATTTTTCAAAACAATTTTCCAAGGCCTATAGCTAAACAATTCACATAGCTTAACAACCTGACACTATGTTAAGATACATTCTAATCATATTTCCATATTTCAACTGGAACAAACATTGACACTTTGAATCATGTACATGAATTAATACACCAGCTCATGTGATAAAGAAAATGACAAAAAGAATCACAAAGTATTTTTATATTTGGCGCAGTTTACTATTAGCTAACAGCTTCACAACAAACTCTCAGACCAGTATAACTTTACAGTGGTTTTTGGTATAGACCAGAGTTTGGGAACCTTTTCTACTGGCAGAGCCATAAAAACGTTATAATATTTTATTTAAAGTGACAGAGAAAAATTTACATTTTTTTATGATTTTATATGCTTCTTTTTCTTCTTTATTTTTTACTTCTTATTTATTATCTTTTCTATTATTGCATAGTTATAAAAAAAAAGTGGTAATGCAATAAAGGCAAGGGTGTAACTATGCCAAGCGCCCCCCCCCATACTGAGAATTTGCATATTTAGAAGATAGCTTTAGGATTACAGTTACTGTTTGAATTCATAGTTATATATTTCTGAGTTATAGAAGCTCCCACAGCACGGGGAAGCTGCTAAAATACATCACCGAACTTGCGTTGAGTTTGGGCGAAACCAAGTGTACAATTGGGTCACACACACACACACACTGATTTTCCTTAACAAACGTGAATATATTAAAAAAGAATACCTAACAGACCTAACAGCTTAGACCTAACAGTTTGCACTTCACCTAGTAGGCCTGTAGAGGGAACTTGGACTTCATTTAACCAACTATGATAGTTTCATCAAATGGTACATCAATACAAGATGCAGTAAATAAGTGAGAGTAAAGTGAGCACTACGTACCATTAATGCGACTTCCACAAATGTAAATTTGTCTGTCCATTCGGACTGGACTTGTCTTTTTCTTTTTCTTTTAGCCATTTCACTTGGCTATGTAGTTTTCCACCGATTTATGAGTTACAATGGGAAATTACCACTCTGCTCCACAATATCCAGTGGAATTTGAGCTTGTGTGCCACATCACAATTGGTTGGTGTCTACATGACAAACTGGCATTGATTATGAATTACGTAATATTTTAAAATATATACAGTTTTAATTGAATTGACACCCTAGCTTTCGTGATTCATAACTGCTTTTATTTATTTATTCCCATTGTCAAGCCATTGGCAATTACTGAAAGAGCCATATATGGCTCACGAGCCATAGGTTCCTGACCCCTGGTATAGACCAAAGGTAATTGCTTTAAGATTACATGGGAAGCCTGGCCTCGCCAAAAATTTCATTAAAATGCAGCAATGAAATTACATGTAGAAATGTGTGTATGTTGTTCATCACTCATGGTGAAACTCATAACATCAAATATCTCACAGTAATATCATGCTGTTGGTTGATTCGTTCAGAAAACAATATCTTAATGTTTATTGGACAGTGCGCCCTTTGCTTATCCTGTCCATATCCATATGATGATTGGGAGACCTCTAAAAGGGGCAGTACCTTGTAACCAACTGCCAATCATGGAAACAGTAAAGAACATGAATGACATCTAAAATGTAAACATTATGGTGCCAGTCAATTTCAGAATGCTTCAAGCTTCAGTAGTCAGTCAGTTGAGTAGCCTAATCCAATATAGTATTACACAACAATAACTTGTTATAATCTTTGTAATAGGTAAATATTGTAGATAAATTGTAAATATTAAGTTATATTTGATTATTTGCATTTGTTTCAGGTTTTTTGTTGTTGTTGTTGTTGTTATTGTTTATATGTCTCGCTACCTACCTTCTTCAGTGAAATTTAGCCAGTTACTAGTGGTACAGACTATTTTGGAAAATTCTTTTGATGCTCTTAAATATGAGGTGAAGCTGAGAATTAAACTGGAGGCCAGACAAACAGAAGAAACAGAGCACACACACACACACACACACACATTAGACTCTTGATTTTCCCATGGATTTCGATTCAAAGATAATAGAAACTAATCTGCAAATCTTCAACACAATGGATCGTGCAACTGGCATATTCACTGGTAGGTTTTTGGGTTTTCTGCTTTTTGAATATGGCCAACAACACTGAACTTGTATTCACAGAGTGAGTTAATCCGATCAGCCTCTCCTGCGCGCATTATCAGCTCAGGGCTCAGTGTGCAAGGCCAAAGACAGACTTGCATGCACATAGCACAAAAAGGAAGCCAATGTTTTTTTTTTTTTCAGGCAACAATGTAAGCAAATATTTATTCTTAATATATTACACTACTTACTTAAGTTACAATTTTAAGAGGTGAAATTGTTAGGGTTTTAGAACTGTCCTAGATTTAACCAATTAATTAAACCAATGAATTGCCTACATGCCACACAAAGTGTGATTCAGATGACTGTGAACAACTGAACAGTGCTCACCCTATCCTTGGGGATCGCTAGTTTAAAGCCTGATGATGGATTCCACAGCCACCAGCCAAGGGATCAAAATTGGCCATGCTCGCTAAGTGGGAGGAATTGCATAGTCTCTCTGCTCTGTCAATCAAGCAACACTCTCCAATCACTGGCATCTGTGAGTTCATGTTTTTGGAAGAAAGCAGAGAGTGCTTTCCTCAGAGTGTTTCACTGCCTTCTGATGCAGTATGAACAGCTGTTGTGGTTGGCTAGCTTTACATGTCTGGTAGTTTTGTTGTGTGATAGGGGAGAGCTGGCTGGTAGGTAGGAATTGGCAGGTGACCAAATTGTGGAGAAAAAAGTGAGGGATAAAGGAATTATTTAAAAGAATGATTTGCTCAGTTGGACTTTTTTTTGCCACAATACCAGTCCCATCTTTTGGACATTTCCAACATGCATGTGCAAAAAGTTTACCGCACTGCAACCAAAAATAAATAAATAAATCATAAATTCATAAATGATCATTTGAATTCAGGACTACAGCAGCCATGTCTCTGTAATAGGAGTGCAGTGTTAAAATGAGGATGCCCCTAGCTACAGAAGGCTGGAGAATTGCCATGATGAATTTCAAGGCCAGCAACACATTATTTCTGCTCTTTGCAGTTGCCCCTGCCTTTCTCAAAACACAGGGAACCTGTCCTTGATGAGAAATGGCATGATAAATCCTTCAGTGTTTCATATCCCGTGCTTAAAATGTGAATTTTAGAGTTGCCTATATTTATTTTTGTCACCAAGCCTTAATGTAGTACATGTTTTTATCTCTGTGTACAGTAGTCAACAGATTTCAGAACATAATTACATGAGAAGTGTTAAAAGTATAGCATCTGTTCATTTGTCTGGTCATTCTATGTACAGTAATACCAGCGAAATGGTGAAATTATCATCTGCTAGAAAGCTGTCTCATTGAGATAATTGACTGGACAGCTGTTAATGAACTAATGACCATTTCCTTAATGTAATACATCAAATAATATCTAGTATAGCAGGCATGAAAGCAGTGGAAGTTTTCTCTGTTGTTACCAATATATTGGCATGCAGTAGTGAAAGCTCTTTATGGACTTAGCCTGTCTATCTGTCTGTCTGTTTGTCATGTCTATCACTACTGTGGGTCAAGCCTTTTTTTTTTAGGTCATCACGTTTTCTGGCAAATCACAGTAATATGAGAAATACCTACAGAGTCGATTTTATCCAAAATCCACTGAAGTTTAATCTTTAATCTGAAATTTATTACTGGCTTAATGACGTGCTAAACTATCCAGCAAAACTAGCTAACAGGACTGCCAAAGATAGATAGACAGTATGTTCTATTGCAGCTAAATCAACAGCACTATATATAGACATTAAACTCATCGTTACTATCAACACCTGAATGAATATTTAATAGATGTGCTGATTCTGAGGCCAATATTCACTGGGTGGCAGTAGTACATTGACATTTGAAATGGATGGAAGACCTTTGATGCATTTTAATTTGCCCAAATTAAAAAAAAAAACACACACATTTAATAACAGTTTGTTACCATGAATGACAGATGTGAAATATTTTCCCACACACAACTGTACTCAATGCACCTACACATACATTTCATAAACCAAACCAATGACTGAAGTGAATACCGTTTAATGGCCTTGTAGCAGATGAGAAGAATTACGAGTAGAAAGAAAGCTGAAGTGCATCCTACTGTCACAACCACAATGAAGTCCATCCACCATGGCCTTAGCAGAGGAACTGGAGGCTCAGCCACTGTAAGCACAAAGAAGTCTAAGTCTCTATGCATGACATAAGTGGATGATAAGAGCAAAATGCCATTCAGTTTGTCAGTCATTGTTACTAAGAATTTCAATGAAAATACAAAACTGCCTTCTCTGTGTGTGAATTCAATCTCTCACCCACACACAAGATCAGAAACATTTGCACACGTATTACTAAAACATAAATCAATTTTTCTTATTCTGTTGGTTTGTTTCAGAGCAATAAGTAATGGATCACTTAAATCCACACCCCAATGAAGAGCACAACATTGTACACAGCTAACATAAATACAGTTTTACTGATGTTAATTTATCAAGAAGAGATGGCAAATGCAAAAAATGGAAAAAGGAAAATGAGTCAAAAATTGTAAACATCGGTAAAAAAATGGGTAAAAAAAAGCAAAACAAACAGAAAATAACATTTAAATCTGAAACTGTATAGTTTAGGTGAACTTGTGTAATAGTAGCCTTAGTTTTTGCTTTGGGGCTGACAGGAATAGAACCTGATGTAATCTTCTGCTGTTTTAACATGATGTGTGTTCTGAGATGCTTTTCAGCTCACTATGGTTGTAAAGAGTGTTTATTCCTGTCACCTTGAACCAGTCTGACCATTCTCCTCTGACCACTCTCATCAAAATCTGTTTTGTGTGTAATCTCAGGAAATCAGCATTTAAAAAAAAAAAATATATATATAGATAAGAGAGTATATATATATATATATATATATATATATATAACTAGCATGTCTGGCATCAACATCCATGAGACAATTAAAGTCACTGAGATCACATTTCCCCAATTCTGATTTTGATATGAACATTAGCATTAACATGAACATTTGCATGAGCATTAGCTTGTGATTCATATATGCATGAGTTTATGCATTGTGCTGTTTCCACATGAATGTCATTTTTTCGGATATAGGTTATGGATATCCAAGTAGAAAAAGACTGCATGTATATTCATTTTAAAATGACTCTAGCTCTCTGTTTAAGTTTTTTTTTTTAAATAGACTTAAAATATTGGCTCAATTCACTTTCTCCCTATCTGAAATAAAACACTAATAAAATTAACCCATCTGAGTTTTAATCAGAGGCTCCTCTTGACTAGAGTGCCTGGCAGAACAGCATGCACACATCTCACAAGCTGCTCCAGGCATATGGGGAACTTCCTAAGGGTAACCAGGGCATGATTATACCTCTGTTTGTTCAATCAATGCATAAGAGTAGAATGACTTTTATTTCTTTCTACAATTGAAGCAATACTCTCCGAATCATGTTTTATCACAGCTAGAGCAAAACTCTATAAACACTTAATCAAGGCTCTTTATTAGTTTCATGTCATATGATAAGCCATACAAACACTGAATTCAAACTGCATGCCCACACTATTCACTTCTTGCAGTGCAGTGATGGCACCGGAAAATACAAAAAAAATGTATTTGAATTTAATAGATTGCAGTAGGGTTGGCTTTGCATCCCTGATGACTCCATTTATTGTCAAGATTTGTGGAACAACCAGAGAAAGCATACCAAGGCAGTTTTTTTAAAGAGTCCCTACCTGTGGGGATGAGTAGCCGAGGAGGGGGTGGAGGTGGAGGTGGAGGAGGTAGAGGTGGGTAGTATCTGCAGTGGCACAGCAACTGGCATTGTTCACCTCGTCTCTGAGAGCCAAGCTGTGAGCATGACCTCTGAAGCTCAGCCTAAGAGGCAGAGACAACAGAGAAAGAAAATTGAGTAGGTGGCAGTAGGAGAAAATGGATAAGAGGAAGATGAAGAGAGATATATGCCTCCACAGACCATGGACGTACAGCCTTATAAGTAGTGTGGGTGGGTAGGCAGGCAGAGTAGATCTACTATGATAGTGAAATTGCGTGCATGACTGTGACTACACAATGCCACAGTTGATAATATGTTGAAACATGAAAGGTGGGAGATGTGTAGAATGATGAATATGATCATTTATTTTAACACAATCACATTTGATTAGCTCCAAGGAGTTGAAAGAAAAGTGAAAGTACTTTGCTAACAACTACAGTCAAAGTCAACACAGCACACATTCAGCACTGTGAAATTCTTTCTAAAAGAACCTCCTACCCATAAAGTGGGCTTTTCTATGTTTTCAAGAGTGATAGTGGGAGGCCTTTAGAATATGAGGAGAATACATTACACTTGACCCGTCATTAACCTGCAGGTTCTCACTAGTATCTGTCTGGGAATCGGTGGGCACATGTGGACTTCGGTACATGGTTAAAAAAAAAAAGTCTACTTATTTTGAACTATCCATCCATGAACTATCCATCCATCAATTTTCTGTACCACTTATCCTACAAAGGGTTGTAGGGGAGCCTGGAGCCTATCACAGGCAACTCGAACACAAGGTGAAAGGACACCTTGGACAGGGTGTCAACCAATCGCAGGGCACATTCACACACACTGCAGACAATTTAGAGATGCCAATCAGCCTAGAATGCACTGGGGAGGAAACCACAGTACCCAGAGGACACCCCTGGAAAATATGCAAGCTCCGCACACAGGACAGAGGCAGGAATCGAACTCCCTAACACCGGAGGTGTGAGGCAAGCATGCTAACCTCTAAGACACTGTGCCTCCCTAATGTAAACCAGACATAGCTGAGAGAATGCCTAATTAAATTATGGAAAACCTTGAAATATCTCATGAAGGGTATATCTGCAACTTTGCACATGTCAGGGCATGCTTTTGCTTTACAGCTCCGTCTTGTAACTCTACTGGCCTGCACAGTCTGAGGAATTACCTGTTTGTAAAATGATCAGGTGGGTGAGGAATAGGGGAAACTTGAACCAGTGCAGGTTTGAAAAGCCCTGTTAGAGTCAAGTTAACTCTGCACCCACTGGCAAAACCTTCTAGTTTTGCAGAAATGACAGAAACCACATTACAACAATGAAGTTGACTCGGATAATCGCTTTAACCTCTTTGCGGACCAGACGCCGCGTAAAACTCCATGTAATGGTCAAACATCAGCCCAGAAGCCAACCTACCTGGCATAAAAGAAGAAACGACGAGAAAAAGCAGTGGCCTAACAGAAATGGCCGAAGCCTTGATCTGAAAGGGGTTCTGTCTTGACTATACATCCCTCCTTCGCTCGGCTGGTAAACAGATCGGCGTGTGAGCAGGCGGAGGACGCATAGAACTGGACTGATGGCGATGCGCCTGGTGGAGTAACGTTACAGGAACCAGAGGACACCTGAGCACTTCATGCCAAGGACATCCACACGAATGAAGGATTCAATATATGCATAATACTTTTTTGTTTTTAATTATGATTATTATTATTATTATTATTTTTTACAATTTGGTAATGTCTTCCTTAGAAACTTTCCCGAGTTGAACGTCAATCATCGTATCCATGCAAGTCGCAGGTTCATCTCCGCTGCATGTGCGTCTGCTTCCTGGTCCAAGCGTGTGTCGCTCCACAGCATCTTCCCGATTTCTTTCTTGCTTGTGTAGTGTGAGTAAATGTGCATGAGGCAGTCGAGTCGAGTGGTCAGATGCACTAGGTGGATGTATTCCCCTCCGCGTAATCCGCACGAGCTACGCATTGGTTTTTTCTGAATCACGTTTCATGTCCCAAATCCTGAAAAAGGCCATGCTGGGTTAAGTGCCCTGATGTCAGACGAAAATAAGTTAGAAATCAAGGAGATGCTCGCGTAAAGTTCATGAGGTGCGGCTCGTGCGCACGAGAGCCTGCTTGATCGTGCGCGCGCGCACACGCACGCCAGCCCGCACGCACGCACGCACGCACGCACACACACACACACACACACACACACTGGCTAGATGATCTGTGTTGATGGAAAGGAAGTCCAAGAAAGATGTGGTTGCACAAACAACGGTTCAGTAAACCAGGCAAAGAAAGCAACGAAGGGCTGAGTACTGACGGGAAATCCAGTAAACCCATGGTGGAAGAAAAATTTTTAAGTCAGAGGACTTTGTGATATTTTTGCTCAATTTTCACATCAATAAAACATCTGGTCTCTGTTGTCTCCAGAGGTCTTTAAACAAGAGAAAATCAAATGATGTGGACCACCAGGACAACCAATCAAGGAGGGATCTCTGCTTTCCAGCCTTCCTTTCCTATCTATTCAGAAAGGTCCCACTAACACTAATATTCAGGTGGGATACTCACGGTTTGTCTTTTGGAGTTGTGGTTTTAGAGGGAGCATTCAAAGGATGGGACGCATTTGTTTGGGTTTTGAGTTTCAAAAACTCTCTAGGCTTAGATGGTGTGTGAGAGGAGAAAGATCACCAAACTCTCTTGGACTCCATCCCTTAAAGATTAAATCTATGTACACCCTACATCAGGGGTGTATAATCTTATCCACAAAGGGCTGGTGTGGGTGCAGATTTTCATTTCAATAAAGCAAGAGCCACACCTCATTCCACCTGTTAATCAGTTGAGCTTTGGCTTTCAGTAGACTCTGGTCTGGCTTCTCTTGGTCGGAATGAAAACCTGTACTCACACCAGCTCTTTCTGGATAAGACTGGACACCCCTGCCATACATATTCTGATAATTCCAGAGATTAACCATGGTGTTTGCTTCTTCATCTCATCATATTTAGTGTAGAGATTTTAAACAGCAGAATGACATTCTAGCATGAACTGTGAAATGGTTGGAGTCATAAGCAGATTGAACAAGTGGCAAGCCTTGAGTCATTAATACAGGCTCCTAAAACACATGTTCATTATGAAAGAAAGCAAACTAATGCCAGAGAACCAGGTTCATGTCCAGTATATTGAAAATCGCCAGTCAGTTTCTAATGTGTTTTACACTATCAGCAAGAGCATATGGAAATAAATAATAAATTCATTATTCCCTTCCTAATACACTCTTATCTCTTAAGCCATTATACTTATACATATACACCCACACATACATATCATACAAAGTTCATTTATATTTTTAAAAGTATGCTTTTGTATTCTTTGCCTTCAGTCCATTATCACCCTTCTGATGCTTGTGGATAATGCTAATGGGGAGTGACATGCTATCTGACTGGTTGCAAGCTGTTACTGGATATTAATGGAGGTGTTTTCTGCCTGTGGTCAGATATGAGAACGAATGCATATTATGCACTCTTTTATCTTTTATCAGTAACCCAACATCTAGTTTGAGCAGTTATAATGAGTTATATTGAAGATCAAACTGTTTTTATGTACTTCATTGACATTAATAAGGAGAACCCGACCTGTATTCTGTTGTACAAATTTATTCTCTTGAAAATATTTTATCTTCCAGACATCCCAGACAATTTTGTAAACAAATCTATTTTATTTGACATTTTCAGGTAATCATATAACAGGACATATATAACAGAATTCTTTGTCTTTTGCCTCATTTGTGAATATTTATATATAAATCCACATATGCCACATGAGTAATAGTTACTTCCAGAATGCCAAAATGTCATTGACTGCCCTTTAAAAACATTTTAAGGGCAAAGCTAATGAGGAAATCTTTTTGCACAAATCTTGTCTAGATTATTTTGCTTAGCAGTTTAGTCTGTTCAGTATACTAAGCTTCACTGCCATTTCCCAAGTGTGGATTCAAAGGAACTGTTACATTCAGTATTATAACCATTATAAAAATAAAAACGAAGAAGAAAAGGCTGTGCTTCAGCTCACATCATAAGGCTGCAAGTCATATTTATATTCCATAACCCGCTTGCGTGTTTAGAGACACGCTGGCTTCTGTTCAGTACAGGGGGTTCCAGCTGCTCCACACCATATGTCATTCTGCACTCTTCCCCTTCACCTTCTAGAAGACAGATCAGATCCATCTTAAACTGAAATGAAAAACATAAACCTACACATTATTACAATCATATGTATTACATTTGGACCAATATGAATGGTTTAATTCATCCCATTTATTTTAATTGAAAATAAGAGAGAGTATTGGTTTGGGTTTAAGTGAACAGTCACATTTACAGTTCTTTGTGGAGAGGAAAAACATACTCATCATAAAATAAAAAAAAAATGTCCACTTTTTATAATTTACTACACCATCTTAATTACTTTTGATGTGAGGTTATCTTGTAATCACATGTATATCACTTATACAAGATTTTAAGCCTTTGATACTTGCAGTAGCTATTGTATTGTATGCCTTTTTTTTATGGGAAAATGAATCTATGGCCCTAGTCATTTTTCATTAACTTGAAAATTTGTTAAGTTTAATACAATTAAGCTCATAGTGCTCACACTCTTGTAATGGGACAGATTTAACCTAAATTTAGTGGCATGCAGAAATGTTCACTGCAGAAAGTCAGCTCCAGGGTACAAGTGGCTTTTTAGCCAGTGTTTAAAATGTGCAAGGAGAATAACAGAGCTGCAAGGCCTTTATGTTATTAGTGATAAAGAGAGAGGTAGACCTGACATTTAGAACTCTGAGCCTTGCATCAGCCTAATCTTATTTCGCCCCAGAGGATGGACCCAATAAAAGCACTGCTTAGCAATGTGGAGGCCTGCCAGGTACCATGCGTAACTGAAGGTCTCCGAAAATACTATTAGTGTTGGAGGAGATATGTGTCAGCCTTCCCACCCTCATGCAAGCACTCACATCAGGTAAAGACAGAGACCTATTCTTTGTCAGTGAAAGAAAAACAAATTATATATATATATATATATATATATATAAATTTTTTTTTACTAGTCTGCTATATTTTTACCCAAGGTCAAGAAAAAAATTGCGTTGTCATAACACTATATTATATGTCTGTGATGTTCTGAAATACATAAACCATATGGAACCATACAATAACACAGACATGCTTTATGTTTTGGTGCTGAATTATTGATGGAAGTATTATTTTTGCCACAGCAATGCTGTCCTCTAGTGGTAGACATTGGTAATACGGTTCTTTTTGAATGCATACCCACAATGGCCTATTAGCAATTAGTTGTGTTTCGAGGAAACCTGTTCCATCAGCCTATTACTGATGTACTTACCTAATTCCAGATGCTGACAAGGCACCTTGAGACAAATTGCTACAGCTTTCTCCAACATGCAGAATAAAGACATCTAGAATAATTTTGGCTGCAGATTAAAATAGCCATGTAGACATGTTGTTGAGCTGACTTTAAAAAATTTGTGATGATTCAACACATCCAAAAGCAGCTTCTTTGAATTTCATTGTATCTATAGAGGTAGCCCCCCTTGAACTTTTCCACATATTGTAGTGTTACAACCTGGAAAAAGCGTACATTTGATGGCTGCATCAGTATTCACCCCCTTGGGTCACTACTTGGTAGAACTACTTTTGGCTGCAATTATAACTCCAAGTCTGGGATATTTTGCTTGATCTTGATATTTTTGCCTATTCAAAAATGATTGAGTTTCCTACAAACATAGCGCTTTGAGACAAGGCAAAAATGTTTTTTGTTTTTATTATGTATGCTGACTCTCCAAACATTTGTCAAACATGAACTTGATTTCTTATGAATTTAATTTCCCCTTATAATGGCTTTCTTCTTGCTACTGTTCTATAAAGCCCAATTTTGTGGAATGCTTGGGCTATGGTTGTAGATATTGCTTGATGAATTTAATTGTTGTTATAGATATCTATATCAGACTATAAATACATCTTTGTACCTATTGCAGCCAGTGTCAAGCTTGAGATAATAATTAAATAAATAAACAAAGCATTTTAAACATTACATATAGCATATTTTAGTTGAATCCACTTTTACATTTGACACTTTTCCACCATGACTTTTAATTTAAAGATAAATCAATCATCTGTCTTATAGACCAACCATCCATCTTCCTCAGGCTATCAGATTAACCATGGGTGTAATAGCCCATCTTCCCATCTTACTTTCTCCTTTCATCTCTTTTCTTTGTCACTTCAAAAGAGCAGGAATGAACCATACAGCCTTGAAAAGAGTGTGCTATTGTTTAATTGGCCTTTTGAGATTGGTGAGAACAAAAAGAGAAAATGGCAATGCAGTCATATGAAAGAGCTGTAGTGCAGCAGATGCTGGTGCGTGATTAAAAAAGTTGGCTTTGAATATATCCTAATTATATCTGTCAATAATTTGATGTTCTAGCCATAGAATGCTAGTAGTTTCATATAAAATGCACTTTTGGGTGCAGAGAGTATAGCCTACGCTATATAATTCACTCCATTAATATTCTGATCGTATCGTGTATGCTTTATGATGATCTGGAGTCATGTAGGCCTATGTCCTTGTAAGGAGATCAAATTCTTATCTTACAGCTATCTAAACAGTAATAAAGCTTAAAATGGTGAGGGTTAACACAAACTATTCAGTTAAAAAGTTTTTTTTATATGGGTAAGGTAGGGTATGGTGGTAAGGTAAGGTAGGGTATGTATAAAGAGGCTAATTATGCATTATACAGTTTGTGATGCTTTGTGCTATAGGGACCACCATGTGAAGTTAAAGTTTGGGGGCATGCTTTGAAGACAGCTGCTTCCTCACAGCACTAATAGGCCTCTGGAGAAGGAGGTGGATAGGTAGCCTTCTCTCTTTTCCCCCTCTGAATGTGGGACGGAGCTCAATTAGCATTTCACAAGTCCCTTTTTCCTCTTTTCTGCCGCGACCTTCCCCGCGGAGCCCGTGCTTCTTCTTCTTCTTTTTTTTTTTTTTTTTTTTTTGCGCGCGGGGATTGTCCTGTTTGTGGCCCTCGGAGCCGTTGGCAGGGTGACAGTATTCGAGTGTGCAAACTTGCGCTATTGTCCGCGGGCCAGAAGGAGTCATGGAGACCCCGCTAATATGACACGGGAAAATGTTTGCTGATGGCAATTCTATGGGCTTTGTCTAACTCTTTCTCCTTCACGACGACTCGATTTAGGTCTCTAAATGTTTGCCTACAAATGTGGGGAGTGCTATCCAAGCTCCTCCGCCTTTGTCCGGCGAGGTTTGAATGAGTAATTCAGCTTTTGTGCGGCTCGATTGAGGGGGCAAACAGAAAGACAAGATTCTTGAGCGCTCAAGCCCCCTTTCCATGGTTATGCCCACCTTTTTTAGGGGACCCCCTCCCCTCCCCAAACTGCTTCTGACATCACTCTTAGGTGGAGATCGGAACAGTTAAAAGTGACCCCGAAATCCTAAAAAGCTCGCTTTGTGCTTTTGCCCTGAAGCATGCCAGCACGGGCACCAAACGTTTGATGGTTTTAAGCTACCCATAAGACGTTGCGCACCGGGTGCACCTTTGATTGATTGATTGATTTATTATTATTTTTTTTTTTTAGAAAATACTTTACATACTGTCTCTCGAAAGTATCCACCTAGAAAACAACAAAGAAATATCGCAACTATTAGTCGCTTGATCTCCGGAGATCACCATGGCAACAGTATGCGCGGGGAAAGAATTCGCTGGCGGGGAGCGCGCGAGCTCATTGGGGGGCATTGAAGGGGGATCGAGGTCGCTGATTGGCTCAAAGGAAGCACCATAACTACACGAAGTTTATATTCATTCAACTTGTTCAAGTGGTTAAACTACTGCAGTGAGAGGGCAGCCAAGCTGGACAGCGTTTCTGCACAAAACAGTGAGTTAGAGATAGTTTGAGATTTTTTGATAAAGTTTATATCAATAAGTTGACATCTTTAAGAGCAAACATTTGCAATAAATACTGGGCGACGTTTGCTGAAGTTTTGATGATTTCCTAAAGGACTGTAATCTGAGCATCATCAGCCCCAAATTAATTCTACCTGGACCTTAATAGGTTCCACTCAGATCTGTTATTACTAATGTATTTATTTAGATCAATTTTCTTTTCAGGAACCATTTATGTTTCAGTTTCGTTGCGAAAGGGTTCCTCAAGACACTTAATGTGATGCAGCCCAAAGAACTCCTGAAACATGGTTCAGGAACGTTTTGTTTTTAGATGGAGGGAAATTCATTTGTATTCCTCTTTTTTCCATCCAGAGTGACATCTGTGGACGCGGAATGGCTTAAAAGACAAGCTCTGGTTAAAAATGGCAAGCTCTGACAGCGAAGTGAAAACCTTACTTAACTTCGTGAATTTGGCTTCAAGCGACATCAAGGCGGCCCTGGATAAATCAGCCCCCTGTAGACGCTCCGTGGACCACAGGAAGTACCTTCAGAAGCAGCTAAAGCGTTTCTCACAGAAGTGCCCGAGGACGCCTCGGTGCCACACACACAGAATCAATGAGTCCACTGCTGCTAAACTGACCGAGGACAAGCGTGTTATGTTTACGCACGAACGTGCTAAAAACGTGCTTTTGACCGAAACGCAAGCTACGCATACACGTGGAGAAGAGAACGTGGGTGGAAATCCAAACAGTGAGAACCGGAGCGCACCGGGTCACATTCCCATGCGCAAACGCCAGCTTCCAGCTTCCTTCTGGGAAGAACCGCGCTCCTCTCACATCAGCTTTGAATATGCGTGGAAGAGCCACTCAGGCGGGACTGTAGGGTACGGATCTTCAGAGCCTGATGGAGACAAAAGGACCACGATTGAAGATGAACTGAAAGCTAACTCGTGGCTGCGCGTGCGACGGGGATCTTCGGACCTGGAGCCTCTCAGGGTGGATCTGTCTTCTAGCAACGTGGCCGTGTGCGCGTACTGTCCGCTTCAGTGCCATGGACACCGACTCCTCCACAGCCACCTTATAACGCCTCATAGTGCATTTACCGGGCCGGGGCTCAGGGCTAAAACACCGACTGAACTGGACATGCAAAAAATCAAAGATGGACTGAAATACAGTTCAACGCACGTCGTGGTCAAGCCAATTCCAACCAAACCGGTTTCTTCCTCCATTTTCAGCGTGTTCGGGTTTATTTAGGCGTCTGCGCATATGCCTGAACATTACCATCATTAGTACAAATGACAAAGACTACGAACTGTAAATACTTGGTCATTCAGAGAGTTACGTCTGTATTCATTGTCTTGATATGTAAATATTGATGACAGTTAGAAGCCCTTAGGCCTGCCAATGTCGTAATGAAGCACTTAAAAGGCCAATAAACATGTAGCATGCTCAGAAAATAATAAGCTATAATCTCATGTAACTGAGGCTGGGTTTAGTCTAGTGTTTACCAAGACTGTTATAGAAACTTTAATTAACACTTAATAGGCTATTAACCTCTTGGAATAGTAAATTGGAGTATTATACTAGGGTTAAAGTATATATCATGGATTGCTAATGTTCTGTCTTCTGTACAGGGAATGAGACATTTCACAACGAAGGATAATTCTTTACAGATTTTGGATAAAATTGGATAATACACGTCAACTCTGATATAGTCATTATGATTAGAATGTGTTACCAGCTACCTCAAATATTACAGAGTCAACAAATCAAGTTAAAAATTATAACTTTAATACCAATGTGTGTTCTTTTTCACAGTCCATTGTTTGGCTGTTTGGCTTCATGCATGTCCTTTTCACACATCTTGTATTATATTCACCAGACATCCTCGATACACTAAAACACATCTAAAAAAAAATACATCAAGTGATCTGAACAAGGATATTCACATTAAAATTTCAGTGCAAACAGATTTCTTCATGTTTCACCTGTATAATTGATGCACTTCACTAAGAATGCACATTTTGACTTGTTGTAGGGCCCATGATATGGTAAAGACTATAAACCTAAAAACACACATCACATGATTAAAAATGTTCTCATTTTTCAGTGAGGAGACTTTATATTATATGTAAATGTTGTTTTCAGTCACAACACACGTGAAGCTTGTTCAGTCTCTGTATTCCAGTGTAATAGTTACAATTACCAGTATGTAAATAATCATCATTTTGGCTATGTTGTCGATAATGGTTAATTGTAATTGTATACCTATTATAAGTATTCATCATAAATTTGAAGTACCTCAAATGTGATCTCTCATCTGTTCTTATACATAGATAAAACTGTGTGCACAACCACAAAAAGCACAACTGACACAAACTGTCCAAACAAAGTTAGAATAGAAATCTCAAATAACTTGCAATTTATGTGTCAGTTGACGTGAGCTTTAGGACTGTATATTCTGTAGTGTTGTCCTGTGAACAGCACAGATAGTGGAGCAGTCTGGCCGGTATTGGAAGAGTATTTAGAGATGTCAGTCTCTGGGCACCAACTTGCTCTCGAAACTTCAGCCTGCACAGATGCATCAGAGGACGAGGTGATGCTGTGAAGAAGTTTTACACAGGTCAAAACACGATAATTCATGTAATGCAGTGGTGTAATATGCAATCCACTGCAGTCTATTCATTCCAAGGCAGGTCCTTGGAATTGATTATAAATGAAAGAGAATTATATATATATTTTAAACTATTTAAAAAATAAATCAGAATCCTCTACTTACATGCTTTTTCCTTAATGGCAGCCCATTCTTTTTTGCTTTTGAATAGTTCAATGACTCTGCAACACAGTTGGACATTTCCAACATAATCCAGTAGCAAGGTGATCAGAGGTGCGGCCATATGACTCACAGAGGAAATCCACTCACAAAACTAGAGATGGAGATTGGGCACAATAAAGAAGTCTAAGTATTTATAGCTGTATCAGAAGCATATATGTAGTCTGACATATGTAGACTACTATGTAGTACTAATTTAAAAGATATTTAGGAATATTAGTAAATTGCAATTTTCAAATAGGCATGCTTGCTTCATTTAAAATCACAGGTTTACATGGACATTAACTTGCTTTTGAAACATACTTTCCTCAGTTCATTTCAGTAATATAAAAATGTTCCTTTGGAAATATAACAGTAATATAATATTAAGAATACTTCCTAAGAAAGCTAAGTCATCTGCGAAGGTAAGATATAAAGTTTTCAACAAAATCAAAGCTGCTTTCTTGGTGCTAACCTTCTTTACAATGAATATACTTGTGGAATTAAACAATCCATGGTAAAATATATTAAACATTTGATACAAAACTTTTTTTAAAAGCTTTGAATTCATTACATAGAAAATTTAAGGAAACATTTTAAAGTGGGATAGTTTAATTTAAGAATTAAAGTGTGAAGAATTGTTTGCAACTTGGCTAATCAACATCTAATAAATTATCAGGAATAATACACTTCCAGTTCAAGTTGCACTGCCTCCTTTGTAGTTGAATTATGAATGTAGGGGAAATTATAAAAGTATATATAGCTATATTATAGAATAAAAAATAATAGTTTTGAAGGCTAAGTTACAGTTTTTGTACCTGTAGATTTTTCCTTGTTGATTCGGTACAGATTGCTTGTGATGGAAATGCATTTCCTGTCACTGAGTGAGTCATCTGGTCTGTGTCCTCCATTCTGCTTTGGCTAGCAAGTTGCCTGCTGTCTGTATGTTCACACCTGAAACATTCATGTGCCTCACATCCATTGTCCAATAGATACTGTAAAATTCCTATGCTATGCGTATACAACAGCACTCCTGGAAAATCAGTGGGATGAGCTGGTACATGAGCATTAACATCTGCTCCATGTTCCACTAGTGTGGTTATAGTCCTAAAACAGCCCTGACGTAGTGCGACTAGCAGTGGGCTGAGGGGATCCAGATTGGGGTTTGCACCAGCTTTGAGCAACAAGTCCACAACCCCTCCATTACCAGCTGTGACAGCGCAGTACAGAGCTGTGCTGCGGTGGTCATGGAACATTGATGAGCGTTCGTGGGACAGACTTGCATTAACATCACAGCCTGACTTGATCAAGAAGCTGACAACTTTTTCCTGGTTGAACTCAGCTGCCAGATGAAGGGGAGTGATGCCACTTTGTCGTATCTTTGCACGACTAGTGACAGGCAGCAGTAATGATACAATCCTAGGAAAATAAAACAAGAAAACAAAGTAGTAGTTAGCATACACTGAATCACTACTTATTTATCCTATGTGTTGATATATAGGCCTTGGCTTGATTTTAAAGATCATTTTATCAATTTGTACTCTGTAAACTTTAGCACACTTGAGCTGTAGGGTCATTCTTGACAGCTGCAACTGAAGGCCAATGTTTTGTTAGCATCACCTGTCAAGGCAGGCACTCTCTATATAATGCACTTTGTCACACCACCTGCTCTCCCATCCCACCCCCATCACCCAAATGTCTTGCTACTCCTAAAAGGGAGCCATCACATAGAGTCACTGTTGTGTTACATCATACTGTTGACATACACCTGTCATTTGACAACAGCTTCTACTACAGCTGTCTAGAAGCTGCTCTTTTAAAATCCATGGAATGGCACATTATTAGTAAACAATTTATGGATAATACAAAGATATCTGTTTTTGGCAGAAGATTGTTCTTACTTTTCATGGCCATGCTGGGCAGCAATGTGTAAAGGCAGAAGTCCAGTTTTGGGGCCTTTGTTGGCATCTGCATGGTGTCTGAGCAAAAAGTCCACTGTGTCTCTATGACCATGTTTACAGGCTTCACTCAAAGCCGTAGTCCCTTCACATGACTGTAGGTTCACACCAGCACCTTTGAAAATATTAAACAGCTGAGCTGTCATGGACTTTAATGTTCCAATCAGCAACAACAAAAAAAAAAACACACTTTAGAATACAAGAAAATGGTTTTTGTACACAAATGTAAATGACATGTCCACCTGGTTCTTTGAGTTATAATGATCTGCAATATCAGTTCATGCTGCTATGACCCCCCTGTCTTTAGTTATCAAACTAATACAGATATTACACCCACTATACTGTATTACATATCTTTACACTCAGCCAAAGATTAGACAGGCGGGCCATGGCAATCAGAAAAACCCAATCCTTCTTAAGTAGTGACTGTTTATATATGTATGTGACTAAATATTATCCTTATAATATAGTGACTAACTATGTAATATATATTTTAAACAAATTGTCCCACAAGTAATAAGGTAGTAGAAGACTTCAGAAATAAGCAGGAAACTAGAACTGTGGTTTCACTTAAAATAGGGCACTTTTTGGGGCACTCACTTATCAAATGGTGCAAGTCCTCTGCATGAAAGTAATCCATTTTGTAAAGACATGCTTTTTGTCTGAGTAATGTTGGTAATTTACTACAAATTTAACCTAATCTGAAATCATTAGGTTATCATAAAGTAATAAAATCAAACTATATTCTTCTTCTTCTTCTTCTTCTCCTCCTTTTTATTATTATTATTATTATTATTATTATTATTATTATTATTATTATCATCATCAATACAATATTTTATCATATAAATAATATTGATACAATAATATTTATAGGCCTTTTCCTGATATTCCATGTCTAATTTGTTCTTGCAATTTACATAATTTACACACTTTTATCTACATTACAAGATTTTATTTCTGATTAGATCCAGAGCACATAAAAAGTTGACAACAGTGTTCAAAAAGGGGTGCTGTACATGTGATAATTTTGCAGACACTGTTATGCAATGCAATTTACAATCCAAGTAGCCGAAGGTTAAAAGTCTTGCTCAAGGGCACAAGAGTGTCTATCTGGCAAGTCTTTTGAGCACAACTTAAAAACCTTAACGTCAGTGTTATAACCGTCCACTACTAGTCACCTGATGTGAAATGTACTAATTAAATGTAATTAGAAACTCCTCAGTTAATCTGCTCTATCAATGTCTATTTCTGATTAGCTGATGTTAGCATGTTGTATTTATAGAGAAGGCTAGGAATCTTGCAGTGCCATGTTCCACCTCAGCTAATTAAATATTGTAAATAAGAATTGCCAACTTGATGGCATATTACACATACAGTAGTGTGAAAAAGTGTTTGCCCCCTTCCTCATTTCCTGTTCCTTTGCATGTTTGTCACACTTAAGTGTTTCGGAACATCAAACCAATTTAAACAATAGTCAAGGACAACACAGGTAAACACAAAATGCAATTTGT
>JAFFST010047619.1:126223-136282 GCA_022414735.1 Noturus placidus
ATCCAATAAATTTCGTTCCACTTCATGATTGTGTCCCACCTGTTGTTGATTCTTCACAAAAAAATTACAGTTTTATATCTTTATGTTTGAGGCCTGAAACGTGGCAGAAGGTCGAACAGTTCAAGGGGGCCGAATACTTTCACAAGGCACTATATACTGTATATATATATATATACTGACAGATGAATTGATAATATGCTAGTATGTTAATATTATAAGATTGCAGTTGCCTTATGTTTTTGTTTATTTTTATTTTTATTATCTAAATTAATACAGCACTTTAATAAGTTGATAAGTTGAATTAAGTGTTAAATAAGATAGAATGCTTAAATACCAAAGAAAAATACATACATACATTGTGTTAGGTGATTAATAGCAAATCTATTACATTGAGTTTTGGGCTGCAATGGAATGGAGTCCCATCCAGGTTGTATTCCTGCCTTGAACCCAGTGTTCCTGGGATAGGCCCTGGAACTGCTGTGATTGTAATAGGTGAACACAATTACTGATAATGAATACATGAATTAATTAAATTTTGGGAAGAAAATCCTGTGGATTTATTTTTTTTAGATTAGCAGATGTGGGCAAAAATATTTTGGCACAATAAACACTATATAGTTCATCATGTCTCCTTTGAGTATGCATCTATTTCACTACTGATATGATTAGAGGGCGTCTTTGAGATTTCAGAAATCCCTAATACATTCTTAGTTCATGACAAGATATTGAAGAAGTCAAAAGTGCAAATATGGTCCCAGATCTTGTTAACCTCTTACCAGTTTCTGCATGGCAATTTCAAGTTAATATCAACATTTGCAGCACTCTCTTGACAGTAGATGTTGACAACATATTTCTACACATGCTAACCTTGCATGCTAATGTGCAGTCATCTGACAGAATCCTGAAAACTGGTATCAACACTCTTCAAAGGACGCTTCTGCTGAAGACGCAGGTGCAACTGGATGACGTAAACAGGCAGTTACTGCAGAAACGGCTCGAGTTCAAAGATCGCATACAGGCTCTGGAACAGAGAAGGGCAGCACTTCTGGGAAAACAGGAAGAAGTAAGTAAGATTGAAGTAATGTACCAAGTAAATTCATGCTTTTTCATACTTCGATGCACCTAATTGTTTAGTTCATCTGATCACATTTCTGATGTCACATGAGGATAATGACTGCAAATCAGTAAATTATCTGGTACTTGAGTTTTTAAAATATCAGTAGTCAAACACATCTTAAAACCTACATCAGCTGAACCTTGGAAAGCAATAATTAGATCAGGAATTGTGTCTCTTCTACAGACAAAAGAGAGGGCAACGAAGTTTGAAAAGTTTGTGGAAGAAAATGAGGTAAAGCGACGTCGTGCTCTGAAGAAATACCAACTAGAGAAAAAAGAGAATGAACTGAGGGAGGAGGAGAAATCAAAATTATATGAAGAACTTGAGCAGCTTCAGCTCAGGTAAAGAATTTCTGAAAAGACATAAATCATCTCTGGCCACTATAAGTACATGTCTGTACTTATTTATACAACATATTATTAAATGTCTTTTCACTTTTTGTCCACAGGCATCAGCAACATAAAGAACGAGTTGATAAATATAAGATTTATGAAGAGTATATGATGAAGATTCTAGATTTACTACCAGAGGGTAAATAAAATATATGCTATAATACATAACCAACAGATTTGGATTTTTATCCAAATGTGACTTGAACATTGAATCTGATGAAGCTATTCTTGCTCATGAGGATTTCCATTGCATGTCCTTATGTGCAGCTTATTTAGAATATGGCTCAGATTCTTTGGTGATGCCCATCATCAGACGCCATGAGACCTTGTCCATCACTCAGCAGGACTTGTTGCAACGGCTCACCAGTTTGGCGGAAGAATTAGACCAGGGCCGATGCAACCTGGACTCACTTAAATTGGAGCACAGCACAAGCAGACTTGTATGTGCTTATAAAAGTATTACAACTGTAATTTGTGATAATGGTTACTTTCTTTAGTGTGGAATACCTCAGAGTTTGATGGTCCTGGCCAGGATTAAACTATATATTATATTTTTGGAGATAGATTTCAAATAAGGAGTTGTCAGAACTGCGGACCCAGTGGGATCAAATCAGAGAGAAGAATAAACAACTGGAGATGACCCTATATATTCAACATGACCAGTCCGTAGATCAGGTCTGATATCTGATGTATAATGTCATAATTTCTGCAGTGCTGTATTAAAGCTTGTTAATTTTTATTGTAACACAGTCTTATAAAAATGCAGATCAAGATTTTTACTCCAAATAAAATATTATCTAGCCAGTTTAAAGCTTTGTTTCTTGTGTGTGGATAGATTGAGGAGGTTGGGTGTCTATTGCTAGCGGTCAAAAATCTTGCACAGCAATGCCACCTGCAACACTATGGACCTTTACAAGAAATGGACTCGCTGACCATGATGGACATGATAAAGGTATCACAAATGCCACAAATAGTCAGATTATTTGTGTCCCTTAGAACACAATGAACACGTGAGTTTTAGCCCGTTATCCACGTGGACAATGAAATGTCAGTTTTATTGTGGGAAACCCCAAAATTTAAGTCTGCTCATATCTATTTCTGTAGGAGTTCATTCTGGAGACGGTGGATACAGAGAGGAGAGCACTGCAGATAACAGACTCCAGTTCAGAACCGATGAAGAGGAACAGACACAGAGGAAGTAAAGGACCAGCCCTGACTGTAAACAGCTCCAGTAAAGTTAAGCTAAAGAGCAGTAGCAAAACAAGCGAAAGTGAACTGCTGAGCTCCTCTAAGATGATGTAATAAAACACATTTCTGACTGATAATAATTCTGACAGTTTTTCTTAGCCCACCGTTGAGGGCAAAAAAAAAAGAGTGCAATATTTGCCATTTCCTACCTTGAGTGCACTATGTACAAAACCTACTGCAATATGGTACACAAATGCAGCACGTGTGTGTGTGTGTGTGTGTGTGTGTGTGTGTGTGTGTGTGTGTTCAAAGAATACATCTGGCATTTTTCAAGCAAACGTGATACCAGGACTAGAGCAAAGGTAAAAATATTGGATTTATGTTGGCCTTAACCCAAAACATTGCCAACCCTGCATTTAAATACTAAATTGTAAACTGTAAATTGTGTTTGTTGCCAGTTTCAATAAAAGAAAAATATATATATAAACTGGTAGCAAATAGAACTGTGTTCTACACAGTTTTGATTTTCACTATATGGAGAGGCGATTTGATATATTAAAAACATATTTCCTAATCAGTGTATTTTTTCTCCTTCTGTGGTAATATTCTTTGAATTTATAATTTTTTAAATTCTAAATTTATATGAATCGATATGTTCGGTGGCTATATATTTGCATACCTGCGTGAAGTTGCCCCCCCATATTTGCATTGTGTTCAAGCACCGGAATAGGTTATGGCGCCTCCTGTCGTTAGATTGAGTAACATCAACATAACAAGATACCATATCAATGTAACAAAGCAACAGAACATAAAAAAAAAACGGGAAAGGAAAGAAAACACTGTATTCCCTTTAAACGTACGGTGTACGTCCGTTTCCGACAGTTGACTCGTAAAACAATCGCCTCTGTCGTAATCTTTACGTTGACATACTTTCTCTTTTAAAATCGTTCTGTCCCTTTAAGAAAGCCACTCGCTCGTGCATCCGGTATTGGCAAAACATAGCAAAATATTGTATTTCAGAACGTCGCTCGTGCCCAGTGAAGAGAACCGCTGGGCAGAGCGCGTGCAGGTCTCTGCGTCATCATGGAAGCTACTGTTTGTTCTCTGTGAAGCTTTAGATAGACTTCCGTCCTGTGGTTTTGCGGAATTAGCCGTCATCACACCTGGGACTGAAAACGGTATAATGTAAGTGTTCAGATCACGCAGAAATGAAATCAAGGAACGAGTCGCTTTCATGGACAAATCCGACATGTGATTCAGCAATAGTCAGAATTTCTGAAAAATATCTCGCGCCATGTATGACGTAAATTAACAGCTCGTGCAACCCCTGCTGTTTCAGATGGACGAGTCCACATTAGTCTCCACCAAGGAGGTAACTTCTGCTCAGACCCTCGAGGAGTCAAAAGCGGAAAAATACCAGGTACAATCAGTCCTTAAAATGATGATCGTGTATACCGCCTGGCTCTACACGAAACACCGAACCACTCGTGTCACACACTTTTCCTCGTTTTGTGCAGGACATCTGCCACCAGTTTGGGTTCATCCGCAGAGTAAAGGGAGACGGGAATTGTTTTTACAGGGCTCTCTGCTTTACACTTGTAGAAAGCTTGCTACACAATCAAAGCGCTATACAACGGTACAGTCACTTAATTACTACAGTTAATGTTCTGGAACTAGGCTTAACCCAATACCTCACAAAGGGTCGATCAATTGTGTTTCTCAGATTCAGGGACATGCTGGTAAGAAGTCATCAAGTACTGCTTACAACTGGCTTTGATGAAAGTGCTTTTAAAGATTTATTTCACACTGTAAGTAGATATGATCCAGGAGCTCAAACCACTAGATCATCTATATTGTCATTCTGGATGATCAACAACAACAAAAAACCCAACTGTCATTATGTGTGCATTTCTATTTTTTTTTTCAAGTTTAACAGGGTGCTGGAACGAATTGAAACAGATGCCTGTGAAGAGACTCTGTTAAACCTTTTTAATGACCAGGCTACCTCAGACAGCATGGTGCAGTACCTGAGGCTGCTCACGTCGGCACACCTACAGAGCCATGCTGATTTCTTTCAGCATTTTTTGGAGGCTCCAAATTTAAAAGCTTACTGCACTCAGGTGAGCTCTATTACTATAACCTCTCCTACAGTTATCAGATGAAATTGATAACCTCTTGTTATCTTGTGGTGTCTTAGGAAGTAGAAGCCATGGCGATGGAATGTGATCATGTGGAGATCCTGGCTTTATCTGAGGAGTTGGACATTAGTCTGTGTATTATATCCATGGATGGCAGCGATGGCCACCTTACATACCACACCATTCCTGAGGGATCTCAACCTTCCCTTTATCTTCTTTACAAGACATCTCATTATGACATTCTTTACAAACACAGAGAGCATTGGAAATAATGCTGGAACCGAACAGTCTGGAACCAAATATTGGACAACCGTATTCTTCAAGCAAATATTTCGTTAAAATCATGCAAATGGCCAATAACAATCTTCAAACATTTTTATACAATTTCCCCAACTGACCATAAACAAGTAACTGTATGGTGGCAATGTCCCAATACAAAAATGCATAAAGGCAGTTCATGTATCATTAATGGAACAAAGGGTCTTGTTCTTTTGTATAAAACTTGAATTATATCATCAACTTCTAGTATAAATATAAACTACATTTGCTGCTGTTTCCCTTTCTGCTTCTTTTGTTTCTGTTTTTGTTTTTGATTGCTCACACTAACGAGAGCTGTTTCATTGATGAAAGATAGCTCAGGCAGCTGAAGTCTGCCCATCTGAGTAGGGTATTTAGTCTTCATGTGGGCTTTGAAGACTGGCTGGGAGAGCAGGTGCTTCAGGTGTTTCTTTAAGCCTTTCACATGTTTCTGTTGCACTCTTTCAGTCTCTTCATTCCTATCTCCTCCTACAAGATATAAAATCATATTATCACCTGGTAACAGTGACCGATTTTAAGAACAATCAACACTGCAGAATACTTTACAGCTCAACAATACTAACCCAAAAGCAAGTCATCGTCAAGGTCTATGTCCATTTCCTCTGCCGCCTGCCTGAACCAAGAATTGTGCTGCTTCTGTCGGCTGTTGTAGTATTCAATCTTTTCTATTTTTCTTGCCACATCGACACGTTCCTGTAGAATTGATCAGTGGTTACATACCAATTAAGTACATTTTATTGCCACAGACTTTTCCTAGTCAAATTCTATAAAGCTGTATCCTGAAATAGCATCCCAATAAATTCCAAAACATGTAATTAACTCACTTCACAGATAGACAAGGAAATTCAGATTTGACAATACCATTTTCCCTGCTATGAAGTTAGTCTTGATACCTTAATGGCAGTCATGCATTTGCTCTGAACAGGAAACACCGGAAGATCCTCATCCTTGCCCAGCGTCCTATAAATTTTCTTATAATTCATCATATCATCTGGACCAATCAGGAGCAAGCTGAGACCCTCTTTTGCAGCACGAGCTGTACGTCCACTCCGATGGACATATGTCTCAGATGTTCGTGGGACCTTTTCAAGAATGACACAAAATGATTAAGATAAATAGAGAACTTTATTGCGCCCCAAGGGGGTATTTGGTGTCACCTACAGCCACAACAGAAGAGCAACAGGGAGGACTAAGAATGTAAGAATGAACAGTTCCCAAGAACTTAAAAATGCAGAGTAAACTCACAATATACCACAAATAGGAGAGAATAAAAATATTCATATGAATAGCTCTCCAAGTTATTTTCTTGAACAAATTTACTGTATGAAATATAGGTTGGCAGGCTTAAAACCGAAAATTAGACATGTGTGATGAGCAGGTGTGGTAATGTAAAAAATGTGCAATAGTCATACCTAAGTAAACAGTAAAACCATAAGCGTAGGTGTAACCGTATGTAAAATTGGTTGTGCAATAAACTGTAGTAGTCCACGAACGTACATTTTCAAAAGATAAACATCTATTGCAAGTGATGGGTTACCTGATAGTGGATGACATGCTGGACATCAGGAATGTCAAGCCCTCGAGCAGCAACATCCGTCGTGAGGAGGACACAGCTATTTTAAAATATAAAGAATCATAATTCCATAATTAAAACGTTTCACCTATTTACTTGTCCAGGGTACTGTAAGAAAAGTACACAACATTTAAACAGCTATTAAAACAGGTCAAGTGATGATCAAAAACCCAGGGCATCCTACCCAAAGCTAACCATGAAATCAGCTGAAAGTATAAAAAAAAATACAGCATATAAATACAGAGAGAAATGATTGTCTCTCACCTCTCCCTCTCTGCAAATCTCTCCAGGTTTTTCAACCGCTGTTTCTGGTGCATATTAGCATGAAGTTGCAGTGGGGTGCAATCCAAAATAGTAAGTAGTGAATTAAGCCTCTTGATGCAGTCAATGCTGTTGGCAAACACCATGCTACGCCCAGGGTACTGCAGCAGGAAGTAGTACAGATAATAATCTTTCTCCTCCTTGTCACAGTGGATCCTGGTTTCAGTCAGCGTCTCCACAGTGGCCTCTTTCC
Source organism: Noturus placidus (assembly GCA_022414735.1). NCBI lineage: Eukaryota > Metazoa > Chordata > Actinopteri > Siluriformes > Ictaluridae > Noturus > Noturus placidus. Next base: position 133,464 of record JAFFST010047619.1, read on the forward strand.
GAGTGATGTCGATCACTTTAGGCTTGCCTTTGATCCCTACTTTCTCCATGAGCAGCTCCAGCTTCGTGCGCTGCTCCAGCTTCTTTCCTTTCTTGTGCAGCACTCGGGCAGGGATGCTGTGGATCATGGTCAGTGTAGCGGAGAACACAAAGGTCTGTCTCTTCGGGTTGAACTGGGACGTGTTGAGCATCTCCAGCAAGTTCTCAAGCTCAGCAAAATGACCTTTTTCAACCATCCGATCAGCTTCGTCAATGACCAGGCACCTGAGGAGTTCATTTTGTGCATGTTATACTGCTATCCACTTGTATGTAATAGTTTCATAGTTTAATGAGCATCACTGGCTTGACCATTTGAATGAGTAGTTAGAGAGCAGTAATAACATTATTAATAAGACACTAACAGTAATAGAGTAATACACTATATGGTGATGTTACTCAGGCAAATCAATATGTAAAGGGAGTAGTGAAATACATTAGCACCTAGCAGTATTACCTGAGCTGCCTAAGGTTGCGCAGATGAGGATGTTTATCCTGAATCATCTCCCACAGGCGCCCAGGTGTTGCGATGACAATCTCTGGCCTGCGCTTCAACATCCGATCTTGTTTCTGTGGTGCCATCCCACCCACCAGAAGAGCAGTTCTAATATCTGTTTAAAGGTAACACAAATCAGTTCAGTTCCTTCACGTGAAGCAAAACATTGTAACAACTTCCACTTTAATATTACAGACCTGTAAACTGTGCTACAGAATCAATATGATGTTTGACTTGCACTGCTAGTTCTCTGGTCGGTGTAAGAACAAGTCCAAGTAAAGGCTGTTTTCCATCATCTTGTTCTTCACTCTTTGTATTAAAGCTAATGCTCTGGATTGCACCTTCCTCATCAGCTGGTACGCCATCATCATCCTGAATTTGATGGTCATTAACAGAACCACAATCATCATCCTCATCTTGACCGTCCGCACTACCATCATCCTCAGTAGGATTCTCTTCATCATCTCTATTGTCATTCTGTGCACTAGAGGCTTTGTCTGTGCTTGTTGTTGCTTTGACTCCACCCATCCTGTTTGACTGCTGCCCATCAGCCTCTCCAGAATTAGTGCACTTCTCTATGAACAGATCTTTCTCAGAGTTATATTTTGAGTCTCTGACTGAAGTCAAGTAAATGCTCTCCACTTCTGCCACAGAATCAGATGTCACATCTGCACCTGCATTTTTACCGTCAATGGTTTTCTTCCACTCTAATATACGGTGGATCATTGGAATTCCAAAAGACAAGGTCTTTCCACTTCCTGCAGCGCAAAGAGAGAAGATTACAGTGTAAGTTCATGGTGGACAGCACTAAAAGGTGACATTTTAAATGCCAGCTCAGTCATATAAGGTTCCAAGTTCAAAATCTCAAAAGTGTTAAGAAACACCATAGACTACATCACAGAGTCTGATACCTTTTAGCTGCTGTAATGTCTAAACATTGTTTTGAATTGAAAATTACAGTGCATCATGCTCAACACCAGAAAAAGCTCCATTCATCAAACTCTCAAAAATTATCTTTCCTGTTAAAACAACAACAACAAAAAAAATGGAATGATAGCCTCAAAGTGCGGAGTTTCTCACATGCACATGTCATATTACCTGTCTCTGCTGCACCCAGAATATCCAGGTGATCTCGAATGGCAGGAGGAAGTGCAAGAGCTTGAATCGGTGTAGGTGCAGAAAATCCAAGTTTACTCAGTGCCTTTAGCACAGGTTCAGGTACAAACAGCTCGTTCCATGCCGATACATCGGTGTCCTGCCCTGCTGTTTTTGAGAGAGCTGCATCTGCCCAGTTCTTGGCTTTTCTTTTAGATGGAGCCTGGACCTCATTAGCGGTGTCTACTTGAGCATCAGTCTCTTTTTGTTCTGTAGTTTTATGTTTATTTTTCTTCCTCTTCTTCTTCTTTTTCTCCTTGGTCTTTTGTGTTGTCTCTGCTGTAAGCACAGTATAATCATCAGAGTCTTGTGGTGTCTTGCCCTCTCCTTCTTCAGCCAAACCCTCTATGTCATCGTAATCATCTGTGAACACATCACTCTCACTTTTCTTCTTTTTCTTTTTCCGCTTCTTAGCCGGACTCTCTTCAGACGACAGCTGTAGGACTTCATCCTGATCTTCCTGTAAGTTATGTTCTTCAGTCTCAATTTCATTGGCTTTTCTCTTATTTTTCCGCTTCATTCTGGCAGTTGGGTCCTGTAACAGCCCAGTCATGGCTGCGGCCTTTTCAGAATCAAACAGGGAATAATCTGTGAGTTCTTCAAAACACACCACTTCTCCCATGGCCTCATTAGCAAAAATGCTGGGCTCGAGCTCCACAGGCTTCCATTTGCCCTTTACAAGGATCCCTCTTTTGGAAGGTCCATAGCACTTCTTCGCCTTCATGTTTTTGGTATTCATTTTTCTTTATCTGAAGAAAGAAAGAAAGTAAAAGAACTAACACTGCTAGCGTTGATGTTTCTACTTCAGTCATAACTCTAGTCTACAAAACTACACTGTTGTGTTTTGCTTCCACGCTAGTCTGAGCTAGTCTTAGTCTTTTAGTCTTAACAGTTGTCAGTACGACTGTTATATACTGTTATATACACACACATTTTATATATATATATATATATATATATATAGTCTGAGCTAGTCTTAGTCTTTTAGTCTTAACAGTTGTCAGTACGACTGTTATATACACACACATTTTATATATATATATATATATATATATATATATATACACACATTTACTCATTTAAAAATAAGATGCTTTTATCCAAAGCGACTTACAAGTGCAGACTCATACACC
>JAFFST010047619.1:167441-180598 GCA_022414735.1 Noturus placidus
GTGTTGTCCTTGACTATTCTTTAAATTGGTTTGATGTTCCGAAACACTTAAGTGTGACAAACATGCAAAGGTACAGGAAATGAGGAAGGGGGCAAACACTTTTTCACACCACTGTATATATATATATATATATATAAAGACTATATCAGATTCCATTGTTGCTAGCATTGACCAAAGGAACCTTACAGTCTAAAGAAGCTTACAGTTTAATCATGCTGCTGAAGGGCTCAAAATTTTGTGCAACATAAGTCCATGAGATCATTAATGTGTGAGTGCAGGCCAGTGGCATTGATAGTGTGGGGAATATTTCACTGCCACACATCAATTCCTATGATACACACTGAAAAACATCTAAATGATAGTGTATCAAAACATTATTGCTGATCAAGTTCAGTTAAATGTTATTTGTACAGCGCTTTTAACAGTGTACATTGTCACAAAGCAGATTTACAGAAAGATATAAATTCAGGATATACATTTTAAATGTATATATGTTCCCCTAATGAGCAAGCCAGAGGCAACAGTAGCAAGGAAGAACTCCCTGAGACGATATGAGGACGAAACCTTGAGAGGAACCAGACTTAAAAGGGAATCTATCCTCACCTGGGTGACACCGGATAGTGCAATTATAAATAATTCCCTTCTATAACTGTGTACTACATGGTCAAAATATGCAATTGTGTAACCAGGAAATGGATTATAATTTTCACATGAAGTCTATTTTGTTGATGTTATCAGTTGTTCACTGATGGAGACTTGAGTGCAAACCTGTTTGTGGCAATTGCAGTCCTAGCCATCATAGAAACACTGTTCATATCAATTGCAGTCCAAAGCCATCTTCATGGTTTTAAAGTGTTACCAGCTTCAGTAATCTTTACATATTTACAAGTACAGTATATTCATGCCTACAGATCATCCACACTTCCAGCATGGTATTGTATGTACCATTAGTGAAATGAACTCAACAAGTTGTCATTGCTACAATGGTCTGCACAATACCTTAATCTCAACTTTATCAAAGACCTTTGGGATGAGTTGGGAAGAGCGACTTGCAGCAAGCCTATTATTCATGCTATATGCTACTAGATACGTGTACCTAATAAACTGGCAACTCACTGGACAAGCAAATAAGAAAAGCCAAGAAACGTAGTGGCCGAGAAATCTTCTATAGAATGACTGTCATGTATTTCAAAATATGTTGTATTACCATTGTAGATGCATACACTGATGATGACCTCATGTTGTATTGGAAGAAAGGGAATGAGTCATTAAACACAGATGACAGGATCTCTCTGTCCCAGTTTCTCATCCAAAAGTTTCACACCACTACAAAGCTGGCTTTCTACAGCAGCACGGGTAATCCATCATATTGTGTTACTAATACATTACTACTTTAAAAACTGGCACCCACTATGTTACTAAACTTTTTTTTTTTTTACAGGCTGGTACAATAGGCTGTACATCCACTTCACCCTCCGGCGCCACATCTTCTTCTTTCTGCTGCAGACATATTTCCCTGCCACACTCATGGTCATGTTGTCCTGGGTGTCGTTCTGGATCGATCGCAGGGCCGTGCCTGCTCGAGTACCTTTAGGTTAGTTCACAAAGTCATGTTCCTTCCTAAACCAACAGAGTACAGTAAAACAGCTTACTCATATGCATTTCCAAAAATGGTTTTCATTTGGAGTATTTATTGATGCTCATTATTTTTTTAGTATTTAAAAAAGAAGTAGCATTATTGAATTAACCAGGAACAAATACACTACAGCAATGTGTTTTTGTACTGAAAAGCAAAAAAAAAAATCCTGACGGACAATTTTAAAACTTTACTTGAACAACTATTTTCAACATGAATGTGTATTGACATGTCAGTTAAAACCATCGAGCTCAGTACAGACTTTCCAAATACCTAAATGTTATGTACTGCTGCTTTAAAGATGCAAATTTGAATGGTTCCAGACATACAATAATGATATATTGTATTACCACAGAGTGGATTGGGTTAGTCTCTTCACTCGAGGCTGTTCACATTTTTTTTCTGTGAGAAATCAATCACATCTATACTATAGGTTAAAAAAAGATATGTGTAAGATCATTCTGCCCTCACATGGCTATTAACTGTTAATCAGGTATCACTACAGTTCTTACAATGTCCACCATTATCACTGGCGTCAATGCCTCCATGCCACGAGTGTCCTACATCAAAGCAGTGGACATCTACCTGTGGGTCAGCTTTGTGTTCGTGTTCCTCTCTGTTATTGAGTATGCAGCTGTCAACTACCTGACCACCGTGCAGGAGCGCACAGAGAGGAAACTCCGAGAACAAGTGAGTGTACACACAGTATCAGGCTGATTCAACATCAAACAACAAAAAGCAAAGTTTTAAAAGTGAATAAAACCAGCAGAATTAATTCATATTAGATACATTTTCTTTTAAATGACAGGCAGGATATCAACCCTTTGGCAAAAGTCATTTTGCACATACAGGACTAATACAAATAATAACATGCTCAGTTTGGTGCTTGCAAAACACTAGAACTCTTATTGACTGAATTGATTTTACTCTATATAAAATGACAACGATTTAACTCATAGGTCCCATTATGCAATGTTGCATTTCAGAAATGTTTCATATATACTACATTTACATGCACATTAATAGTCCAATATTAATAGGAATTAAGAGTAAGACAATATTCAGATTTCCCAAATTCTGATTCCCAACCCTGGAATATATCTGAAATTTGTTGCATGTAAACCCATTCAAAAAATCCACCGAAAGGAGATATATGTGCATGCTCAGTCCACAAGGCATTGTGGGTGCTAACAGATGCTTTGCTGTAGGCTAGGTATTTAGGAATGGCAACTCAGGCATACTTATAACAAGCATGTGTACAGGAATTTTCCGATGCCTGTACGCATATAAACATTGTGTTCGGAATATGTCTGCAACCCGAATATCGACCTTAAATGGAATTTGATGTGCATGTAAACGTAGTCAAAGATGCTCATATAATTCAAAGGTTTTGATTTGACTCCACTTACCAATTACTATTCATCCTGTTAATGCTCTGACTCTTTAGTTACCCTGCACATGTGGTATAACACACCCAAACGAGCACATGATGGTGACTACTGCCTATAGTGACGTGGATCAAAGCACAACAGGGAACTATGGGATGCCAGACAACGAAGTGAGACAAGAGAGGATCTTTGCTCAGTTCACATTAGCAGACAATCAGACCACCAGTCAGGTGAGGAGCTTAAGAAGCTATGTCAACATCTGGATAGACACTCACGCCATAGACAAGTACTCAAGGGTGATTTTTCCTGGAGCATACACCCTCTTCAACATCATCTACTGGTCCATCTACTCCTAACATACCAGTGAGCTACAGCACTGGAGTGGTCTGAACTATCAAAGGCTGGGATAGATGTTGTGGAGGTGCAATGAAAGTTCACAAGAAGAACAAGTACCTAACAACAGGGAAGAAAAAGGTATCATTAATCCATATGCACTTTTTTCAAAATGCAGTTTTCTTATTGGAATTTTACAACAGCTATGAAACCGTTTAAATATGGATGTTAATAAGCAACATTTTGACAAAGTATTTTTAGTTATTTAATTCATTTCATTTATGGTGCTATAGGCAACCTTTGTATGAGAATTGTTGAAAACACCCAAACCTGTAAGCATAATAATTTCCAGATAATGACGATCAGGAGTTCTTAAATATTTTGTAGCCCAGGACCCCTTTAACTATGCAAATAATTCCATATACTTCATCAGTACAAATTTATTTTATGAACATTAATAAATAGACAAAATATAATTGTATTGTATTTAAATAGATGCACAGAACTGTCCACTAACGGAACACATTGCATCCAGGTATAGTTATAGACTACGTGTTTCTCAGTTATTGAAGTTTGGATTAAACACATTCAATTATAGTTACCAGTCAAACAGGCTAATAACTATAAGAACTCAGTAATTAATGATAATGTGATTTGCTCCACTGTACCTAATTAATAATAATAATAATAATAATGGGTTCCCCTGGGGCCCATTTTGAGAACCGCTGCTGTACATTACAGAATATCTAAAGACAATGGACTGGGTTTAGAAAACATTACACTCATTTAGACATCACATTCATTGTATTTAATTATATATTTCTTCTAATATTCCTTTGAATGCTTTAGATTCTTAATCCACTGCAGCTTAGATTTATCTTCCAATTCAAACACTATGAACACCTTGTTCAACAGAGGGTAAACCACAGTTTTGTGGTTTATTTCCGATTGCCAGATGGTTCAGAAAGAGAAACAAAGCCTGAAAGGCCACAAGGTTGTAAACAAAACATGTTAATATCATTAAAACTGAACGCAGCATGTTTTGATGTATGCACCACTGTAAATTCTTTAAATTGTTGGAGCTTGAAGGACTTTTAAATATGCTCAGTAAATGTTTGTGTAAATAACATGACTTGGTGGTCTTGGCAACTGTGAATTCATACAAGACTTAATTTTGTTGAAATACTGTTTTGTGAGGTCTAGCATAACTCTTTCTAAATTGAAGTAAATTAAGTAGTGCATCTAGCCATTTTGTCATTATTCTGTACCAAGCAAAATGTCAGGGGAATAATATAACCAACATTTTTCCCACTTGAGATCAGTTTATTGTTGCAAATTTAGGATATATTTCTTGTGTATTGTCTTAATTAATGAATTTTTTTTAATCATTTCTTTCGTTAAAAATTGTTGCTCTCACACAAAAAAAGAACTGATTCAAATTGCTGTGATGTGTACACCAATTATGAATACTGAAATGATTTATAAGAAATGCAATAAACTTGTACATACTGCAGATAAAACCATTAAGCTATGAATGCTTTAATTTCTGATTCCTCCACACAGAACATATAGCATAGAAAGTGTATAGCAGGAATCTGAACAATACAGAACATTAACCACTGAGCCACAGCTGTCCACATGGAGATCACGCAGTAATCTGGATATGGACATTACTGTAACAGTGCATGGTAGGCTGATTGGCATGTCTAAAGTGTCCGTAGTGTATGAATGTGTGTGTGAGTGTGTATGTGATTGTGCGCTGCGATGGACTGGACATGTGCCCGATGCTTCCTGGGATAGGCTCCAGGTTCCCCCGTGACCCTGAAAAGGAGTAAGCGGTTGAAGATGGATGGATGGATGGTTACAGTGAATGATCAACAACAAATCTGAAAATGAGCACGTTATAATTTCACTTTCTACTTTAAGATAACAAACTAGTCTTTTAGGTTTACCAAAAGTCATGTTAAACCTGTTTTGTAAAAAATTTTGTATAAATAGGAACGCCTCCCACTGAAATGGTAAAAGCAATTTGTTATTGGCAGCACTGTTATTCCTCAATTAAAATATGCATTATTATTATTTATACATCCCTCATTTATACATATCTCATAATGTAGGCTATGATTTTCACAATGAGTAAATACCATTGCAAATATGAAATACATCATGAAGTAAGACAAAACATTTACTGCCTTTTACCGGGAACAACTGCTGAAAATATCCAACTATTGTCTTTATTTTCACAGACTTACCTAGCAGCTTGTTTTCTCTGCTTCACATTTTATTTAAAAAAGTTCTCAGATTAGTGGAAGAATATTAGTCTTTATTCTGCCCATGCTTTAGACATCATGGATATCAGCATTAATGATGTTGATGCTATTATATTACAAGTTTAAATTATGTATAATAATTCAAAGAATACCCTTACCTCCGACTCGGAAGTGAACCAGGGCGATCATGATTTTTCTGTTAGTGCCAGCTCTTTAGATCTCCAAATACTGTACATAAATAAGTCTTTCTTGACACTTGTTGCCATAAGAACAAACTAACTTAACTACTATAATCATAAATACAGGGCTTTCAGACAGTATTTTAACAGTTTTAGTTGAACTAATTGAGATCAGTCAGTGGTGTAATACTCGTACCTGCTAGAGACTGTTTTGTTCTAGCCCTTGCACGTATGAAATTAAAGATAAAACTACTGATTATTTTGATTGCTTGTCCATATAAATCTTCTTCCAAAACCAGCAGACTTTGGGCCACATTTTCATTCTTAAAAGTAAAAACAATACAAAGTAAAGCAAACAACATAAAGGTTTATTCATTTGATCTTCTGATAAAGTTGTTTCCTGACAGTGCAGTATCTGATATGCATGAGTTCATATCCTCACTTTTAACTACAATCACATTTTTCTTTGCAGGTAGTGTATTTTGGATACATCAGAAATAATTCATACCACTGAATAAACTTAACAGTAATGTAAAATAAAACGGCAGCAGCACCATTCTGTATACAAAAAAAGTAACTTCCAGAGGTGCTAGATTACTGCTGTCATGTCTTTATTAGTCTAATCTACTATAATAGAATGCTAATTCCTAGGATCCGTCACACAAATCTGGTTACCAAACAAAATAAAAAGTGCACACAAATAAAACAAATGGTGATTTAAAAAGTGAATGTGCACCTGAAAACTAACACTATGGTACTAAGGGCATGTTCCTCATTGTTAATATTTTCATAATCATGTTAAAAAAAAAAAAGACGATCATTACCTTTCCTCTATGACCTACATGCCCCTTGCCCATGATTTAAATAGGTTTATGATTCCTGATTCAGTCTCTGAGCACAATTTCAACATAATTAAAATCTGTGGTCTACACACAAAAGCAACTTAACACATTTAAATCATATGCAATTTCATTTCAATACTGTAATACTGTGCTTCTAACACAAAATAAATAACACTAACGCTGATAATAACCACCCTTACCATCCCTTCCCCCTTGGTTTCGTCCTCCACCTCGGCCCCATCCACCTTGTCCATAACTTCCATGTCCACCACTTCTATGTCCGCCTCCCCCATATCCTCCCCCATATCCACCCCCATATCCACCACCCCCACGTCCACCACCTCCGTATCCACCTCCTCTGTATCCACCTCCTCCGTCCTGTCGCTTCTGCCATGGCGGCATCTCAGGGGGAGGGGCTTCAATCTCTGAGGGTCTCCCTCCTCGATCAGGAACCCTTCCCATCAGCACCTGGGGATTAATTGGCAAACAGAAAATTCCTGAGCTAAGGAACGGTTAGGTTAATTCTATTAATGCTAAAATGGGAAATGTAGATTTCACTGAACAAAATAATGTTTCACACAACTTGGTTCAAATAGTAGACACAAACTACAATTCATATATTTCAGTTAATATTTAGATATAATATTACAAAACACTATTGAATGTTTATAAAGATGGCATGAGAATTCATTGAGAACTGTAAGAATTGAACTGTTTACAAAACTGTGTAGTGAGGGGGGCATGGTTGAGCACTAGTTTGGGAATGGAGGGTGGAGTCAGGAGAATGAGTGGTAAGGATGAGCATGCACTTGTAGGTAATTTACTAACAAGTGCTTTGTGTTTAATTGAGTGGCGGAGAGGAGATTAATGGGGAAGACGAGAGAGACCGGTCAGTGATGCTGAAAAGCATGCCCAGAAGATGAAAACATTAATAAAGTAATAAAGTAAGAGCAAGTGCAAGCCTGCCTCCTGTTTCCTCATTTCCACCTACAAGTGTCACAATATTTGCATAAACATAACTAGAACCTGGAGCTGCCATGATCTACTTTGCACTTACCTTGTTCACAGCACAAGCAGTCCGCTCCCTGCAGGACTCACTGCTGGTCTTCACCACGTGGCAGATATCTTCTCGTGCTGCCAAGAGGTGAGCAAGGCTTATTGATGACTTTAATGTCAGGGAGTGTCTTTTTGGCTGATATGCCCTGGCCATCGTGTCAGTTTTTGCCTGATAAAAAAAGAACGTACAGAATTTACTTGATTGATACACACACACACACACACACACACACACACACACACACACCGACCACTTTATTAAGAGCAGATTTTCACCTATATATTTATACAATTATCCATATCAGCCAATCTGTGTCAACAACATAAGATCTTGTAGATAGAGGATACAAGAGCTTCAGTTTATGTTCACGTCAAACATTAGAATGGGGGAAAAAGTGACTTTCACCATTGCGTTATTAGTAGTTCTAGATGGGCTAGTTTGAATATTTCAGAAAAATACTGATCTGCTGGGGCTTTCATGCTCAACATAACTTCTCTAGAGTTTACACAAAATGGAGAGAAATCCCCTTACAGTGAGCAAAAGTCCTGTGTGCTGAAATACCTTGAGAGAGGTCAGAGAAGAATGGCTCAAGCTGACAGGAAGACTACAGCAACTCAAATAGCCACTCTTTACAACCACTGTGAGGAGAAAATCATCTCAGTATGCACATGTCGAACTGTGAGGCAGACGGACTATGTTAGCAGAAAACTGTATCTCACACAGTATCTCACAAAAGTGAGTACACCCCTCACATTTTTGTAAATATTTGATTAAATCTTTTCATGTGACAACACTGAAGAAATGACACTTTGCTACAATGTAAAGTAGTGAGTGTACAGCTTGTGTAATAGTGTAAATTTGCTGTCCCCTCAAAATAACTCAACACCCAACCATTATCTAAACTACTGGCAACAAAAGTGAGTACACCCCTAAGTGAAAATGTCCAAATTGGGCCCAAAGTGTCAATAGTTTGTGTGGGCAGCATTATTTTCCAGCACTTCCTTAATCCTCTTGGGCATGGAGTTCACCAGAGCTTCACAGTCCTCTTCCAGTGCTCCATGACAACATCACGGAGCTGGTGGATGTTAGAGACCTTGTTCTCCTCCACCTTCTGTTTGAGGATGCCCCACAGATGCTCAATAGGGTTTATGTGTGGAGACATACTTGGCCAGTCAATCACCTTCACCCTCAGCAGCAAGGTAGTGGTTGTCTTGGAGGTGTATTTGGGGTCGTTATCATGCTGAAATACTGCCTTGCGACCCAGTCTCCGAAGGAAGGGGATCATGTTCTGCTTCAGTATGTCACAGTACATGTTGGCATTCATGGTTCCCTCAATGAACTGTAGCTCCCCGGCAGCACTCATGCAGCCCCAGACCAAGACACTCCCACCACCATGGTTGACTGTAGGCTAGACACACTTGTCTTTGTACTTCTCACCTGGTTGCCGCCACACACTCTTGACACCATCTGAACCAAATAAGTTTATCTTGGTCTCATCAGACCACAGTAATCCATGTCCTTAGTCTGTTTGTCTTCAGCAAACTGTTTGCGGGCTTTCTTGTGCATCATATTTAGAATAAGTTTCTTTCTGGGATGACAGCCATGCAGACCAAGCGTATGGTCTGAGCACTGACAGGCTGACCCCCACCCCTTCAACCTCTGCAGCAATGCTGGCAGCACTCATACATCTACTTCCCAAAAACAACCTCTGGATATGACGCTGAGAACGTGCACTCAACTTCTTTGGTCGACCATGGCGAGAGTCTTGGCAATCTTCTTATAATCTAGGCCATCTTTAAGTAGAGCAACAATTCTTTTTTTCAGATCCTCAGAAAGTTATTTGCCATGAGGTGCCATGTTGAACTTCCAGGGACCAGTATGAGGGAGTGTGAGAGCGAAGACACCAAATGTAACATACCTGCTCCCCAATCACACCTGAGACCTTGTAACACTAACAAGTCACATAACACCGTGTAGGGAAAATGGCTAACTGGACCCAATTTGGACATTTTCACTCAGGGGTGTACTCACTATTGTTGCCAGTTAACAGTAAATCTATTCTCACAGCCTCCATTACCATTTGATACGCTGCTAGCACGGTCAATAACAAGGGCAGGCTGCAGCGTGTCATTCAGTCTGCAGAAAAGGTGATTGGCTGCAATCTGCTGTCGCTCCAAGACCTGTATATCACCAGGAGTTTGAAGCGTGCTGGAAAGATTGTGGCCAATCCCTCTCACCCCAGACATTTTATATTTGAGTCACTCAGTCTGGTAGGAGGCTGAGGGCCATCAGGACCAAAACCTCACGCCACAGGAATAGCTTCTTCGCGTCCACCACTAGCCTTATAAATAAGGCCCGGAATCCACTCGGACTCTGTCCACATTCCAGTCATTGACTTTCATGCCACTGCTCCTTCTTTTTAAGTCTATTTATGTCTATCATATTTTGTAATTATACATACTATGTACATATTATTCCATTTAGTAAATGTGTGACGTGCACCAACACCACCAAAACAAATTCCTTGTATGTGCTAAAAACTATACATGGAAATAAAACCCTTTTCTGATTCTGAACACATTACTTATGGAGCAATGAAGAGATGTGCTAGAAATGGTCCATTGTGCAACAGGAAGCTCACAGTATATCCACATCCTCCTTTTCTTCCGAGATCATTCTTTCATGGTAGCCTGGCGAGACCGGTCTTCACGAGAACACAAGCTTGTTCTTTGCATTCTTAGAGTTGAGAAACAGCCCATGAACCTAACCCGACTTGTGTCAACAGTTCAGGTTGATAGTGATGGTCTAATGGTGTGGGGAGTGTTTTGTTGGAACACACTTGGCCTGGAAAACCAAGCAAGCATTATTTGAATGCCACAGCCTATCTGAGTGTTGTTGTTGATTACATTCCATCTCATAATCACTACTCCAGCCTGATAATGCCTCAGGTCACAAAGACACTGTCTTAAACTGGTTCCATGAACATGACAATAAGTTCAGTGTATTACAATAGCCCATTGAGAATCTTTGGGATGTTTCAGGAGTTACACAGCATGAATGTGCAGCTGAGAAAACTGCAGCAATTATGTGATGCAAAAAAAAAAAAAAAAAAAAGTTTCTCACACTTTGTGGAATCCATGCAAAGAATTGACGCTGCTCTAAGACCAAAGGGCTATCTTACCCAGTATTAGTATAGTGTTCCTAATAAACTGACCTGTGAATGTATACTTGATTTGCATTTCCACTGACCCTTACATAGTTAAGGGAAAACTTTAACAATTTTGTACTACATGAGTGAGTAAAGCCAAAACACCAAATCATGACACACAGAAACATGACACAGAATGGCAGAAAGCTGCAGCCCAACGTGCCTTGGCCCTGTCTGACCAGCTGAAAGACTGCACAGTCACATCCAACCGCTTGATGAGCATGCGCCGACGACACTCGTAGTCTGCCAAAAGAACACCATTTATCTTCTCCAGCTGTCTCTGAGGATACAAAACAAGTCAATTATTAGAAATAACAATCCATGAACTGTAACTACTTACACTAGACATGTTCAAATGACTGAAACCCACTCACTCCTATTCCTGAAAAAGATCTGAATAATCTTGCTAGTTCCTGCAGTTGATTAGTTTTACTTACATCTGCTGACGTCACTTTCTAATTAATTTAGTTGGCTCCATCTCCAAACAATGTACAAATTAGTCATTTAAACAAGAGTCATGCTCACCAGGATAAAGCATTTACTAAAGATGCATGAATATGGTAAATGCCTCATGTAGCCCCGTACGAGCAATTTGTCGTGTTCAATATACTCCGATGTTAATAAATATTATCTTTCTTGGTCCTTCGAGCTTCATATCTGACCACCTGCAAATGTACCTTTTTTTGTGGGGTCCCAAATGATCCTAGTCTCAAAGCACATCTCTAAATTACACCATTATGATTCTGCAAAATATACACTATACACACACACATCTACATTCTCTCAGAGATAACACAATGTGCAAAATCAAGCAAACTCGGCAATATTCTGAGAAGCTTACAATTTTTTACAAAATTACAGCAGATCTTGGCCAAGACACGTCATATAACATCGTCATCACAGCATGCATGGTCAAAGCCCTCTTTGACTCATGTGCGTCAAACATAAGTACACCTAAAAGATCTAATTTACCAACAAACATCACTGTGAAAGGCCGTGCAAAACAATTTAGCGCAACTGCAATTTCACCAATTCAATTAATTTACCGCAAAAAAGCACAAATACTCTGCAAACCGCCTTGCATTGGGGGAGCAGCAAAATCAAGCATTTTGAGCCACAACAATCACAAAAACAAAACACAAAATCCTGTACGTACTGAATATACGTCTCACTGGTGGAATTGATCTGCTTGTTGTAGCATGCAAGTCATTCACACAGACCATATTTAGTATATTCCTGTGATACTAAAGTTCGGTGTGAAATACTTACCCACTGCTCACTATTAAGGGACTCCTTTAACACTGGTTTTCCAGTGTGCTTCTCTGGAACTTTCTTCAGCAAAACCTTTACCTGAATCAACAATTAAGGCAAGTCATCAACATTTAACAAACCGAAAATTAAAAAAAAAAAAAAAAACATTACAACTGCAAAACGCAAGTTTTCACAACCAAAATACAGATGTTTCCAGCTCTGTGTATATTTTGAAGTTGATTTCATGGATTTAAAAAAAAAAAAAAAAATGAGACACATATTTCATGAGACAAAAGTACATTATTCTTTCAATGTGAGACATTTGCTGTAAAATTACCTCATTTTCTATAGAAGAAAACAAGTCTGTTGTTTGCTGTTGGTCTGGCTCAGGGAGTTTCAGCACTTTGCAAATTGCTTGGAGGTCTTGAAGAGGTGAGATCTTTTTCTCAATCTTTGTGTCTTTAACTGTTTTGCTTATTATAATCTGCATGGCTTGAAGTTCTGATACTAAAAACACTGCAAAAACAACACTATTCAGTCACAACTGTAACTCATTCCGATTTAAAAATCACTGTCTTACAGTGACATCGGAGTGATGAAACTTACAAAGGATTTTCAGATGCTCCTTTTTGGTCTTCAGTTCCCCATCAAGCCCCTTGTATGGACAAAACAGCTCTTTCAACAGTTTGCTTAATTCATGTTTTGCCTTTTCAGGATCATCTGTAAAAACACATCATAGATTACACTTACATTTATTCATTGGTTTAGCAGACGCTTTTATCCAAAGCAACTTAGAAATGAGAAAATACAAGCAAATGGATAGGACTTAAGGTTATAAATTTAGAACAAAAGCAATAAGGACTATACCTTACTGTACTAAAATGTAAAATGTACTAAAAGCATTACGTAAGAAACATCCATCCATCCATCTTCAACCGCTTACTCCTTTTCAGGGTCACAGGGAACCTGGAGCCTATCCCAGGAGGCATCGGG
>JAFFST010047619.1:187266-199151 GCA_022414735.1 Noturus placidus
GGAAGGGGGCAAACACTTTTTCACACCACTGTATATATATATATATATATATATATATGCATGTGTATAGGATATTTTCAAAAATGCAGTGTCAACAAAATTTTGTCTCATAATTCCTGATAATGCCTTGCTTGATATGGGGTTTATGAGTCGGCAGACCTTTCTTTAACCAGGAAGTGATTTATAGTGTTGAGAGAAATCTTTGCATGTTACAGCAAATCTCAAATGATATTAAATCAGGTCAGTTTGTGTTTTTTTTGTTGGTTTGTGTGCATTGAGAAATGGGGAAAAGTAACTCTCTAAACTATGACAGACTACATACTAGACGGAATATAAAACGTGGACATGAAGCTGTAACCAAAGCTTGGAAGTGAGTGCTTTTATAAGGGGCATTTGAAGAAACTCAATTACAGGGATATCCCATTTTAAATGAATACAAGTGCCTTGTTCAAGAATAGAAATTGGACACCCTCTGAACCATGATCATTAAAATACCAAAATGGGTCATGTCGTCTAAAAAAACAAACTTGCTGGTTGAGCACAATTTCAGCTTGAAAACAAGTAAAAAGCTGAAAAGAACCCAGTTTCGCTCTGATAAACATGAGATGAAATTGAAAGTCAAATATACATTTCCTGACTAATTGGTCTCTCAATCTCTTGCTGACATGGAAATGAACCAGGGATAAACGTGGACAGCTGTATTACATCATCAATCACTCTATGCTGGAATGCACCTGTGTGGTCCAAATAGTCTTGCCAATTAGAGAAGAATGCATTTTAAACATTAGCACGATTAATAACAAAGGCTATATGTCATACTACCATTTCAAAAGAAATGACGTTACTGTCTCTTACAAAACAATGAAAAGAAAAGCAGGAAAAACACACACACACACAAACACACACACTCACACACACACACCATTACAGAAACTGAAATTTGCAATGCTAAAACTTGCCCAAAGTGTTTTAGTGTATGTACCATTATTCACGAGGGTTACCTTTCACAGGACTAGTGCATGTTTTCTTTTGTCTAATAATTACACAGTCAGCGAAGGCTCCAGTCGAAAGAGAAGGCCACTTTAACCCTACTGCAAATTCACAAACAGCAAGAAAATATCCCTTTTAGCATAACCATACAGCAGATCCTCTGTATGCACAACCAGTTTTGTTTTCTTTGTTATAGTTTTGATCTCTGTACAAAAGACAACATTCCTTCACAAAGGTTACACGCGATTCGTAATGAAAGTCTGACATTTGTATGTCAAGTGATTTTGTCTCTTTTTTTATTTTTGCTCATTTCGTGATTCGCGTTCATTCCATAAACGCCTTCCCTTCCGTAACGAGCTCCGTGACGTGAGCTCGAGAGCCCAAGAAGATCCGGTCATTGGCTTCTGCTGCTCTCGGCCAAATCAAATCTCCAAAGCCTCCAAAGTGGCGGGTGGAGCACCTCACCCACCTCAAGGGGTGAATGAAAAAAGAAAAGCGACGGCGGCGGTTGTTTCTTCACATGGCCGTGTATTTCTCCCCTGTCGGCTCGACTCAGCCAGCGGCCTTGTGCTTGCCACCGCAGCAGTGACAGGCCTCTCCACAGTGGTGACAGGCCCGCAGTGGTGGGTAGCAGCACATGCAGGGTGCGATTATGGACAGGCCGAGCAGAGCCAGCCAGCGCACACAGAACTGCTCTTCGCTGGAATCGCACGAGCATGGGTCCGAGAAGTCCCCCTCCGAGTCGGACATGCAGTGGTAGAGCATACTCTCTGCGCACAGCATGCAGCTCACCTTGTAGATGCACTGCTTGATGGGGTCAGGCGCGTCCTGGCACTCCCCACGTCGGTTCTCCTCATGGTTGAACATCTCACGGCAATATATGCAGCGCGAGCGCTCGCCATCCTCCCGCCTTCTCCGAGACTTCTTGGACTTTAATAGAGGCGAAGGCTGCTGAGTTTTGATCGAGTCCTTGGTGCCTGTGCGATGCTCAGAGCCTTCCAGAAATGAGTACTCACTTTTCTTGCTGTCCAGTTTGGTAAATGTGGTAGAGAAGTCAGTGTCGTCACGCACTGTGTCCTGCTTCCACATGACCGGGTGCCTGTAGTCCTCATACCCGCGGATGAGGACGTCCTTGCGGGGGTTGATTCGAACAACCTCTTCGTCGTCCATGTGAAAGCTCACGTGGCGTGTCGTGGAGAAAGAGACCTAAAACGATAAGGAGCACAGAAAATTAGAAGGATTGGGTCAGGTAACACTAAAGTCAAGAAATGCAGTTTGTCTAAGGCATGAACTGACCTGCGGAGGCAGATAGCGATGGCTGGGGCTGGAGAACTCCTCAAACGGCTGAGCACGCACATAACAGCTACGGAAAGGCTCGGTGGACACCACTCGGCTGTGTGGAGAGAACGGCTCTCTAATGGGCGTGCAGATAGAGGGAGGCTCCTGATTAGCCTGAAAAATGAAGAATCGATAATTACAGCCTCTGATTACATGCACCTGCCCTCACAATGATCCTCCGGGAATGCAATAGCTGATAAAATAAATAAAATAAAACAAACAAAAAAAAACTTTCAAGTGTTCTCTTTCCTTCCACCAGGTGGAGTCTGATATCCAGCAACAACATTGGCATGGGAACATTTTCATGAGTACTTAGTTTCTGTTGTCCTTGCAAATGTTCCCAGACACATTTTTATAGGTGCAGATTCTGCAAGTATGCCCTTATCAAACACAGACACCTCCAATGTGCCAGATAAAGTAGCTCAGAGAACAGGAATGGATTCTACATCCCCAAAACCCTAACCTGATGCTTTTGTTGTAAATACATACTGTGTCCAAAGTGTTCAAAATACAAGAACATACATACATACACACACACACACATATACATACATACATACATACACACACTTCCTGGCAATATACATTATTGGTCCACCTTGTAGGCTTTTTTATTTATGTATTATTATGTTCACAGTTTGTGATTATTGTTCTTCAAACTTTCATCATCCAAGCACACACACACACAGATACACACAGAGACACATACTCACAGACACACACACACACCCCAATGCAATGTCCATGTCGCTGCTGCACTAACATCTGATCAGCAGTGGTTCTGGGGTGGTCCCTTTCCACTGGTGGATGGGGTCAGGGGAGCTGACAAATTGTGCATAGCAACAGATGTGCTACAGTGAGTAATTATATACCTACAAAAGGAAACTATTTGGTAGGTGTAGAAGATAAAATGGGTGTAGCTAGAAAGTAGGTGTACCTCATAAACAGGAAAAGGGATTGTATACATATTCAGAAATGTATGCTGTCTAACAGATGGTCATTCATCCTCCGGATACTCCTGGAATGTTGCTGAGATGCAGCATGTAAACAACAAAGAGGCGAGCAGCTTTGAGAGTCTGGTGCGAGTTAAACCCGACCACCTCCACCGCAACACAGGAGGAGGAAGTTCCCAAAAAGCTTATGGAAGTGGGGAGCTATCATGAGGCTGGAAAACTGATATCTAAATTACAGCGTGCGCATCGGTGAAGCCGCATGAGCTTGCTGCTTTTAGGGCAGGCATCTTTCTCTCTCTCTCTTTTTCTCACACACACACACACGCCCACACCCACCTACATCCAGGTTTTTCTGCTCTCTGCATGTGGGGGAGGCTGCTGGCACTGGTTAGTCAGTGCTGTGTGTAAAGTAACCCACGCCAGTGTTTTAACACACAGCGGAAATCTGGTTTGCTCCCAGCTGCTGCTACAGTAATTACTGTCCTGTGGTTGCTAAGAGATGCTTCCTTTGACTCCCCCCTCACCCCCACCCCTTTTTCTTTTAACGTACAAGCACACATACAAACACAGTATGAAGAAGGGCAAAAAGGGAGTGAAGTGAAAAATGGAGTGGAGAAAATGGTGCATGCATGTGTATGTTTGAGAGAGAGAGAGAGAGAGAGAGAAAGAGAGAGAGAGAGAGAGAGAGAGAGAGAGAAAATGCACGGCCAATGGGTCTGCCGGGGGAATGTCATAAACCAGCTCCAGCTGGAGAAACGCAGTCCAGAACTTAAAAAGCCAGATGACAGCTGTGTGTGTGCGTGTGTGTGTGTGCAGTGGGAGGAAGGGAGGAGAGTTAGGCAGTTGAAATGAGAACCAGACTTGGAGTTCCTTTTAAAGCCCTTGCTGCAGAGTGGCCTGAGCCCGAGCATATGCAGGGGCAAATCTGGTTGTGATCTACCCACTGAGCACTGTGGGAGATAAGAACTGAGGCCTGGCAGTGCACCAGCACGAGTAGAACGCACATTCGCTTTCTCTCTCTCTCCCTTTCTTTTTCCTCCGCTTTGCAGAATTGCTCTCTACTCATGGCATGTGTGCACAGGTCTGCTTATCAAATACAAAGTCACACGTAATAGCTCTTTTTCACATGCTCTCAAGGACTTGCAACAGTTTGAAGGTTTTTACACTGAACTTTTGTCTTTAGGATCAAACCACATGAAGGAAAAGATTAAAAGCTGATGCAGAGCGATCAAGCTATTTATGTTACGTACCCAAGAAATCTCAAATGTGCCGCTGCACAAAAATATACTTAACAACATTGCCAATTAACATTAGAGACAACTTTTATGGATGGGAAAGTCTGCTTAATGCCAGATTTGGCAAGATGTTTTCTCCTTTTCCGAGTTTACTGCCTCCCCACAAGTTGATTTTCCTGTACACAACTTCCTTACTTAGGGAGGGAGAGGAGACGGCAAACAAATTCTTGGCTCAAACTAAGATGGCTGCAATCACACCAGGAAAGCACACACTCGGCTCCCAGAGGCCAGATCTTCAGGCATTTCTATCTATTCAAGACAAGGGAGCAATTCATCTTATCTTTTTTTTCTGAAAGAGCACACCAAGAGTTTTCATTTATTTATCGTAATTCTTCTAAGCACCCACGAGACCGAGAAGTCTGCAGTTAATGGACAGATCATGATTCGTAACTTGGAGGCAAAAAAACTTACAGCTAATAAGCCTTAAGTATGGATTAAAAAGTAGAGATGCACCGATGTATAAGGGCTATTTTTCACGCTATGGGATATCGGCTGATAGGTGATTAACATCAAATTATCAGGGCCGATAATATCCTGTTAATCAAAAGAGGGCAGGAAAACACATTGATTGCGTGCTGTGTGTAAAGATGATGTCTCTTGTGTGGAATGACGACAAAACTGCAGTTTGTAATCTCAGCAATCTCTGCACTGCTAAAATTTTATACCAGAAGTGAGCAGCAGTGAAGCAGGAGTTTTGGTGTAGAGTCTAATCATTATTTATTTTTTTTTTGCGGTGCTGCTCGAGCTGAATTAAAGCGCCAGTACATTGTTGAAAGATTTAAATGAAGATTAGTTGATCTATATCTTTATATATATATATAAAGAGAGAGAGAGAGAGAGAGAGAGAGAGTACAGAAAAATATATTTGTAGAGTAGTATATTTCATATCCAGTTAATGTTAATCCATCCATCTTCAACCGCTTACTCCTTTATCAGGGTCACGGGGAACCTGGAGCCTATCCCAATATATAAGAAAATTTATATTATATATTACCAGTTTGAGGTCAATGATGACGTAGAAATGCTTTTGTTTGTGGTGAGTGAATGTGAAGCCTAACAGGAGGGTTTCAGGCAGTGTTGATATGAATTAATAATATTCAATAACTTAAGAAATCTTACTTTAATCTTTATTCATTACTGTGTTAATATTCATTTGAGTAATGTGTTTTCTGTTTATGAGACCAGTTACTGTGAAACAACTTGTTGAAATGGAGAGAATAAAAGTTATTATTTGCATTTCCTTCAGAATTGTTGAATGAATTATAATTAATTTAAAAGAAGGTATAAAAGGCAGAACTATCAGTATCGGCCGATATCACTCTGAATAATCGGTTACCGTATCGGCTGAGAAATTTATTATCGGGGCATCTCTACTTAAAAGCATTTCTCATTTTCAGGAATACCACATAACATCCCTTGAGTCAGAAGCCCGATTTGCTAGTTACAGTGGATCGGTGCAGGTTGGTGCTTTGGCGAATGTGTAATTGTTTTGTCCGCGCCGTTCTGGAGGCTGAGGCGTGTGAATGACTAAGTGTTGTGCTGCGTCCTGGCTCTATAACCCCAGCGCTGTGCTGGTGAATCACCATGGCTACATCCTCAGTGGCTCCCCGCATCCCTCCTCCACTCTCTTGCCGCCTAGCAACAGCAGCGCCATTGGAGCTGACGCATCACTGATCCCAGGTAATCTCCACAGCCCTTTTCTCTATGAATGAAATCAAATTCCAGCATGGTTGAGGACTAGGACACTAAAAAAAAGCCTATAATCTGCCTTAACATGTTATGTCTGCTTGAATATGTTTAAACACTGTAGCAAGGTGATAAAGCTACATGTTGATAGAGTACAGGATTTAGAACTTTGTAGTTAAAAAAAAAAAAGAAGCTGATTTCTACCCAAAATGAGGAAATATCATGGCAGAAGATCAGTCCTCTCCTCACTGGTAAGATAACTGTTTTGTTACAGAAAATAAGAATATATGAATGTGTGATTTTATGAAGTATACTATGACATGAGATGACATGAAAGACAATTAGGAACACTTAGGAAGAAATATATGGGGAAAATAGTAATAAATGTGTCATAAAAGAGAAAGTGTTCCACTATTAAAATTATTCTCCTATTCCCCCATTGCATCGTATTTGTGATAATTGTGATAACTATGAAATGTGCAGAACCTGAAAGCTGAAAAAAAATCCAGATCAGAAAAAAAACACAACTGTTCTAAAATGAATACATGGCAGACTTCTCGACTCTTCCAAAAAGCAGTTATATGAAGTCAAAAAGCTGTTCCATGCAGTCACTTTTGGAACTGACTGCAGGTACGACAGAGTCAAAAACTTTTTGTTTTCTTAAACGCATTGTACTGACCCATATCTATGTAACCCATAAGGAGCAATGAACTTGAGACAGAATATTAGGCCTGTCCAAGGGGAAAATTTCATCACCACCCGTTTGCGAAAATGAGTCACGATATCTGTTGACTGCTACACGCTTCTGCCATACCAGGTGCCGATTTCATTTCACACAACATTTGTTAATGGAGGCTGGAGTGTTCTTTGATTTTTGATTTTTTTTTTTTCAGATACCGACCACTCAAAATAGGTGCCAAATGACTAAGGGGCATTAGGCATGCATGTTCACATCTCGGCCTGCTAAGCCTTCGCCACTTCGCATAAAACCTTGTGGTAGACTCACCTGTAATCCATCTTCAGGAACCTCTGAGTCACTGTACACCGGACAGCCTGGAAAGTGAAAAGAGAATAAATGAGTGAGGTGCTTTTTGAACATATAGGGTAAATGTGAGTTGTAATATTGTACATTCATCAATAAGTGCACTTCACTGATCCACAAGTGGACATTTGCGTAAGAAGGTGTTTGGAGTAAGGATTATCAAACTGATATCTAAAATCAGTCTGTAAACAGGAAAAAGACGGTATGAAATTTCAGGGGAAAAGACTTTTTCAACTCCGCTGAGTACGAACTAATATCTCCTCACATATCTACACAGAATCACCCTAAATCTTTTTTGTGATTATCCGATGAATTATAGGTATCATGACCTGCCTAGGTCTGCACCGGCACTGCGAGAACTAGAGGAGAAAACCATGAGGACAAGTGAAGGAAAGACAGAGAGATGGAGCGCAGCTTGGATGGGAACGGCTTTGAGTTTCCTGCAGCACGACTCTGCCGGTGCCAGGCCACTGTGCTGGATGAGCCATGTGCCTGGTTGCTATAGCAACAGCGCCCTGCAAAGCTGCCACGCTGCAGTGCGGGCAGTGGAGCAATGCAACAGGAATACAGAGGAACCTGAGCGAGGCATTACACAACACAACTGGGCTTGAAATACATGTGAGCAGCCCACCCCATCTGCTGAGTGTGCTCCGAACCGCAGCCTCCAGAATATTCTACCAGAACCAAAGAACAGCTCAGACATTACGAGAACTAGAGGACAGACTGGACTAATGCTTATATTAGTTCAGTGTTGTCCGCCAAAACAGAAGAGATTCTTTAGTACAGCTTACATTAGCCAATTTTCTTTAGCCCAAAACCCTATGTCCGGTGAATATAAACAGGATAGAAGTGTGTACAGCAGTGATGTTTACAGGAAATCAATATTGCTTCTCCCTCCATCATATCCAGTTCAACACTTATTCATATGCTATGTGTAGTGTTTTTACTCATAGCAAGTGTCATTTGGTGTCTAAAAAAAGCATTATATAAATGAAATGAATTATTCATACTGCTACCCTGCTAGCTATAACTGCCATCTCTGACATTTGGTAAGGAACACGCTCAGCATCAAAAGCTGCCAGAACAAATCAACTCCTCCTCCAGTCAAACTGGAGCTCCCCTGTCCACTGCACAGATTCTGTTCATCCCCCAGGTGACCACGCCTTCTTTACCTGCCAGCTACCCTTCCCTTCACGGTTACCTGCTCTTGGCTTGCTTATATCTGATTTAAGATAACACTGCACTAATCAGGTTCCCGAGAGTTGCGTCATTCTCTGAAGGCATTTTAAAGTTAATTAGGCAAATTCTGCAATTCTTCCGATCTGGTCTAGGGTTGGGCAATGACGTCTCCTACCCTGCTGCTGGACTGTGACACACATTCATATAGAACGAGTATACGTACGCACACACACACACAGAACTGTTTTATTTGCAGGTAATTGTCTGGGTTGAAGTAAAACGACTGCAGGGATGAGTCTGGCCAAAATAATAAAAAACCTTGCTTATTCCAGACTAAGAGCAGAGACATCTCGACATTTCGATCAGCTTAAACACCGGTTCATCATACCTGTTCTCATTTGAGCTCACTGATTCTGAAATCTTATACAACTTGAAAGCGTGAGGTGATGAAACAGAAAGTAGTTCAGAAAGAGGAAGGACACAATGCCACATATAAGTCTACACACGTTTTAGTTGTTGCCAAGAGATCATAACGGAGCGAGGAGCCAAACCTTGCTTTATGTCCTCCAGGGCTCGCCGTATCCCCCGGTCAAAAGCTCTGGCATCAGCTGGACTCTGGAAAGTCAGGCCAAACTTCTTGTTGTCGATTCTCCAATGGTGGAAGATAGGGTTGACTTTGTTGTAGACCAGCTCCCTCTTTATGATGCACTCCAGCACAACCTGATCAGAGATAATGTCAGATTTAGAAATAAACCAGAGGCAGAACAACTTGTTACATACTGTAAATTACATATAAGGTGTAATATAGTGGATTAATAGTATATAAGCACTCTTCGTTAGTAAAAATATTTCTAGTGGCTCCAAACAATTCTCCAAACCAGAGACAGAACACATGCAGTCAAAGTGTGAATGCAAAAAAGATTATTAATAATAAGGGCTTTTGAAAAGGGTTTAGCCCTTCCCCTGAGCAGATTAAATGAAATGACAAACGCCCATTAGTCTCTAGGGTTTGAGTGCCAGTGGGGGAGTCAGAGAGAGAGAGAGAGAGAGAGAGACTCTATACAAGAGCAACAGAAAATACATGAGAAAACAAGCAGTAACATCTGTAACTCAACTCTTTTCTTAGTTCTCCTTCTACAAACCTAAGGAAAAGTTCCATGTTCAAATTTGGCTATGGCAGGACCGGGTCAAGTGTCAAGGTGAGAACATACATGCATTTAACCGCATGCAAAGTGAGCAGAGATGGAAGTATTGCTGTTACAAGAGAAGATGCCATTCCAACAGTACATTCCAGCAGGCAAATCATGGCATGAGAAGACAGCAAAGGTGAGCAAATGCAGATAAACAAACAGTGGGGGAAGGTCAGCGGAAGAACAGCAGACAGAAAAGGATGAAAGGCAGAAAGAGATGAAAGGAAGAACAGAGATATGAATGGAACTCCAGTTGGTGTGTGGAGAACTCGTTTTAGAGCCACCGACCGAGACACTGATATCAGTCTCTTTGCTTGATTGACATGGTGAAAGAAGAGTCAGATGATGATGATGCGAGAGACACACACACACACACACAAATCCCAAAACTGATACTGCACCCTACATGAATCCCAACCTGCTTTGTTCTACTTTCCGTATGATGGTGTAATTCAGTGGCAGATTAAAGCTTGTCTGAATAGAGAGAGCGCAGAAGCCCATTGGTGGGCTATATTCGGCCTGTGCTGACTCATCAGGACACTCTGTGCCGCATCGCTACACTTATAGGCAGATTCTCTCCAACATCACAGTTATTGCCATCTCTCTCTCCTCTCTCTCAGTGCCTTTCAGACAAAATGCAGATCAAATCTAAAGCCCCAATCCCCCCCAACCCCACTCTTGGCCTCACTCAGCTAGAACACACCAAGCATCTCACTATCTAAATAACAGGCAGGTCAATTAAAACTGCTTAATAAACAGTATTACTTTACCACAGAAGATAACCCACTATTTAATAATAATTGGTTTATCTGAGCAGTAATTCTGTGTTGATGGAACTGGTATTAAATCTAGTTGCTCTTACAGATTTTAAAGGCCAAAAGCCTACAATGTGTAGACGAAAAGAGACTTCTCTAATCAACGCTGTGGGAATACACAGCACTCCTACATTTTCTCTCTCTAAACAGCTCGTCTCTATTACTGATGACATCAGCCGGCGTCATGCGGTGTGCTCCTATTTTGAGCTACCTGCCCTGTGGATGAGTGCTAAGGAGCCACTTCCTGTGAGCGCTGAGCATGATCTCATCTCCCAGCCCGTTTTCAGGAGGATGTGCGTCACTCAGACATACAAGTCCATGAAAGACCAGGCTGGGTTCCAAGAGCGGATGCTTACCAACTTGTCTTTGAGTCGCTCCCCCTGGATGAGATAATCCACGCCGTTGGGGCAGTCCGAGTCCGACCGGCTAACTTTGTGGACCGACACGCAGCTGAGGCCTCCGCCTCCCAGAGGTAGCCATCCGCCGCTGGAGTCATCGCGAGTCATGACCACTGCTCTCACACGCGCATAACTGTCACTGCAAAGGCAAACACATCATTAGTGAAACCTTCAGACTGCTCTGGAATCAAGATGGAGAACAAAATGGCTGTTCAATGCATGCACTATGTTTGTAATCATGATAATCACTGTTTCTGTTTTTGAATGCACTTTATGACTAAAAAGAGGGAGACAGTTAAATGTTTACGTGTGTTCAGTGAAAACCTGGTAAATTATCCACAGATCAACTTTTTTTTCCCTTTCTTCAGCTTTCACCTATTACGTGTGGGAAGCAGTTGTTCTCTCTCTCTTGTCTATTGCTCCTTCGATTAGATAATAACGATGCGAGTCCGGAAATGACAAAGGTCACCGTTTGACAAACGCAGTTCTTTATGGATCCTAGTAATAGATTAAAAGATGTCTTTTTTTTTGTTTTTGTTTTTTAAATAGGTCGGTAACATTTATACTTTCTCCAGTTCAAATCAGTTCTCCGGTGGGGCATATAAATGGTTGAAAACAAATCGTAAAATCTGTCTCTTTGCCATTTTGGACGCTACATTAGCCACTTCTCCTTTCCTGGTAACAGAATCCATGCTTTAACCACTGAATGATGATCAGCATTTTGAGAAACCTGACCAGAGTACAAAATACAGAAGGTCATACACATCATCAGTATAAAATACACTCACACCACCCAATCCTGATCAGAACTAGTAAGTTACTAATGTCAAGTGAATTTGCAGTATGCTGAATGTATCTAGGTTTTCTGCTTGATAAAGCTACTTGGTGTAATCCTTCACACACAAGCAGTGGTTCACCATTAAACATATTAAAATCAAAGAGGTTATTATTTATCAGGATCAGTTCCATAAAAAAGACAGGTTAAATAAAGATAAAGCT
>JAFFST010047619.1:200450-212470 GCA_022414735.1 Noturus placidus
GATCCTATTGAGATGTTGTGGTATGACCTTAAAAAGGCCGTTCATGCTCGAAAACCCTCTAATGTAACTGAATTAGGACAATTCTGCAAAGATGAGTGGGCCAAAATTCCTCCAGGACGCTGTAAAAGCCTCATTGCACGTTATCGCAAACGCTTGGTTGCAGTTGTTGCTGCTAAGGGTGGCCCAACCAGTTATTAGGTTTAGGGGGGCAATTACTTTTTCACACAGGGCCATGATGGTTTGGATTTTTTTTCACCTTTAATAATAAACACCTTCATTTACAAATTGCATTTTGTGTTTACTTGTGTTGTCCTTGACTATTGTTTAAATTGGTTTGATGTTCCGAAACACTTAAGTGTAACAAACATGCAAAGGAACAGGAAATGAGGAAGGGCGCAAACACTTTTTCACACCACTGTATATATATATATATATATATATACACACACACACACACACACACATTGATATTGGAAATTTATTTTCTAAAGCGTGTCAGTAGACGAATAACCGCTGTGGTAAAAGACGGAAAAGGGGGGAAAATGCTCTATAAGAGGAAGAAATGGTAGTTTCAGAATCAAGCATGACTTTCATTTGAAACATTTCCACTCGGACAACACTTTATTTGCACAGGTACAATGATGATGTTTCATCCTACAATGTTTCAGAAGTGTATTTGTATTTGAAAAATCCTAATACAGTGATTTTAAAACCACTTCAAGGAAAAGAAGTCAAGCGTGATCGAACACAAAGAGCAGAAAAAGGGTCTGACTTAACCTAATGAGACACACTTCCTTTCAAATCCGCCCACCCTCACCCCACCTATCTCATGAGAGCAATCTCTTTACATTGCATCACACACACACACACACACACACAGACACACACACACAAAATCAGAATCATCTGCACACAATGATCAACACACAGACAAAAGGTTGGCTTTTTCCCCTCCGTGTTGAGAGGGCATAGTTCAGGCGGAAGAGGATCAGCCAAGACACAAATTCCCAAAGATTCCAAGTTCGTCTGCTGGAAGAATGACTACATTTCCGAGAAAAAAGGAAGCGACTATTATGAGCTGGAATATGGGTTTCTGAGAAGTCTGAAAATATTTTACACCCTTGCTCAAGGTCCAGATCCTTTAAATGTCCATAGGGATCAAATACGTTTATGCGTAATTTGTCTCAAACCCTCAATCTATGATAATGTAGATTGTTTTAAGAAGACTTTCTTTTCTGTAAAAAAAAAAAGATGCCGAAAAAGCAGTATGAAAAAACCCCCCCCAAAAAACAATGAGTGTAGCTCATCATAACATTAAAATAAAGAGATCTGAAAAGAGAATGTTGGTTACAGAGTAACTTTACAGGTCACGCACTACCCTGTTTTGTCTTTGCCTAAGAAGATATTTTTCACATTCTGACAGTTTCAACTTCCCTAAAGAGCACATGTGTAATGCAGTTGAAAAAGGGAGACTACAGACTCAGCAAGAAGTGGCACAAGCCTTCTATAAAAACATCCATAAAGGAAATATGCTGGAGGTTTCATGTGTTCTATCTGCCATTTTTTGCCATTGATTGGGTTTTTAAACAGACTGATCAAAACACGGCGTGTTTGTGCGACTGCTACCTTTAATCAGCTCTAACGCTCAGCTTCGGCAATGTACATGTTCATCTTTAACACCTAGAAGTTACAGGGCAAAAAACTCACACCACCACTGTGTGGGCGGCTTGTGTGACGCACCCAGGCATTGGTGTACGTGTTCCCCACCACGTGAGTGAGAACTAAATGGCTTCTTCATTCTTTATACAGCAAATTAAACAAGGAAAAGAAACGCTGTAACGGTTTTTGGTTTACCTAGACGCAGAGAGCACTTGGTCTCAGGATTTACAATCATGTGCAAAATCTCCCAGCGTGTGAAGCACTGCTTGAGTGCATGTGTGTGAGGCCTGACCCGCGAGGTAGGGGGATCCAGGGCCAGCCGTTTCCTGGCCCGATTTAAAGAGGAGGAGGAGGAGGTGGAGGAGGAGAGCAGTGGGATGTGGCCTGAGCCCTGGACTCCTGCCAAGTCAACCCCAGCCTCTCCCCCTCCCACTCCACATCGCACAATGGCTGCTTCTCTGCTGAAATTTCACGTTATTGGATACCAGGCCTGGATTTTTGTGCTCGCACAATGTCCAGGCAGTGGAGCATGCTGCAGGAGAGACACGCTCTGCAAGCTAAAGCTGGAAAAGCTCCTCTTTTCATTAGCATCAGAAAGGGGAAAAAAATGTCACCCCTCTTTCCTGCACCAAACCAAAGAAGGGCTGTTCAGCTCCGCTGGCCTATTTCCTTTATGGAAAAAAAAGGGGAGAATAAGAAAACACATTGAATAAATTACCGTGAGAGTAAATAAAAGGTATTTTCAAACTCATCACCATCACTTGTGCACTTGATTTCTGAAGAGCAAACTAAACGACAGCATTTTCGATTCAAAGGCATCTTAGTAAACTTACACTGCTCTTTAGACCATGCATGTTGAGATGCCAATCCAAGATTTCAACTTTGAAATGACAGGACTGGAAGTTTATAGGCTATCACTAAAGCGATGTTACTGAAGGTGAGGATTAATAAGTTTCTCACTGGGTCTATTTAAACATAGACATTGCTAAAAACAAACAAAAAACTTTACAGAAAGGTTCCAAGCAGAACCCTTTTAGAAAGCTAGAACCATTAACCATCAGAAAAACCGGTGAGGTACCATTTTCTTCCATTTGGTAGGGAACACATACACCAGGGCATCGGAGCACAAACTGCTGGTGTCGCACAAGCTCCCAGTGGTGGTGTGGCTTTGCTCTGTATGTTCTAGGTGTTTAAAGATGAACATGTACCTCCGGCTGTGCTTTACAGCTGGTTAAGGTGAAACCCATGCATATGCACACTGTGGTCTGACTGACTGGTTTCAAATGCAAAAATGGCAGTGTTTTTTTTTCTGATTTCTCAACAAGCACTAATTTCCCGCAATTCTCCAAGCTCAGGGACTTTCACAGAGAATTTGTGCTGCGTCTTATTGAACCGGTAGCCTCTATTAGTGAACTACATTACAAGTATGCTTTGGGGAAGTTTCAGAAAAATAGGAGAAGAAAAATATCTTCTTAGTAAACGATAGGACATACAGCATATTCATCACATAACACTACGTAGGGTCATGTGACCTACAACCACAAAAAGATTCATAAACAATTTTACTAGTGAGGAATCAGACTGGACCGTGATGCATAATCGAGTCATAGTGGAGAACATCCGGCCTGCCTATAAATGCTGGTTTATTCTTCTTTGTTGAAGTGCATCTGCATATTTGTGTTATGACACAGTGAGAGACATGGTTTGTGTGCAAGTGTGGTAAACAGAGGTGGACTAATGGGCTGATGTGCAGCCCTCCAAAATCCTAAAACAGTGGATTGTGCATCAACAAGCCTTCAGCTGAACACCGATTGGCTCAGACGGGAAATGTGTAACACTGTCTGGGTTTTATGAAGGGTTTCAGAGTAACATTGGCAATATAATTCTTTAATCTGACTGGTAACCTGCCACGAATGTAATGCTATAATGAGTGCAAAGCATCTGAAAAGTTCATATGTGCAGTGAGATAAGAGAATGAGAGAAGGGTCAGGTTTCTGCAGGCATGAAAAGTACGCGCGCACAACTTCGTTATAGATAAAGTTATGTAACTATATTATAACTATATAAAACTAAAAAGTGTTTCACGTCTGGTTAATTAGCTAGCTAAAGTGCTATGGTGGGCAACATGAAAGGTTCCCGAGTTCATTAGTAAAAAAAATAAATAAACTGCGCATTTTAAAGACATCATGCAGTACAGATTTATTAAATACTTCCTGTAAATTTGCAAAATTCAAACTTGTCTTTAACACGCAAGTAGTAATCTTCAACATCAACACATCCACTACTTCGCTTCTTCTACACTCATTCTCCCCAGTGGACACATTCACGCCATGTGTACATATGAATGCAAGCTCCAGTGCACGGAGCCCTCACATGTTCACAAATACACGGGCGAAGAAGTTTAAACAAGGCACGAGTCATGAGTTGCTATACAGTGTAATTTGTTTATTATCCAGCATGATTATATTTCTTCTGCACACCCTGTCTTTTACTCTACCGGTCATGTTAATGCATTATTCAAAACAACTTCTTAATGCCGACAAAAATAAATGCAATACATCGAAATGAAGTTGTAGTAATTGTATGTGCAGTAAGATTTTAAACGCACCTGAACATATACCACTACATTTAGATTTGAATGAAACACATGTCATATAACTGCACCTTCTTTGTGAACTATGTCGTATTTTTATTCGAATAAGCTAAGAATAACTTGTTAATCAAATGACAGGAAGAAGTAATGTTAAAAAAAAATAATAATAAAAGTACTAGCAATTATTTGTGCATTGTTGCTTTAAGCTTGGCCAATTCTTAACTTACGAAATATGGTTTAACATGCGCAAATAATAATAAAGAAGAATCTTAGTAAAAGTTTCAAGCAGATTTTTGGGGGGATTGTAAATTGACTGTGTCAGGTTTGTGTATGTATGGTTTTATAATATACCCAAAGATTAAGTTAGGCAAACAAAAGCAAACTATTGTTCTTTTGTCCAGGATCCTTTTCAGCATAGAAACGGCTTTAAATGTTTTCTTACCGATCAACTTTATATACAAACCAATCAGCCATAACATTAAAACCATCTGCCCATCTGCCTAATATTGTGTAGGTCCCCCTTGTGCTGCCAAAACAGCTCTGACCTGTCGAGGCATGGACTCCACAAGACCTCTGAAGGTGTGCTGTGGTATCTGGCACCAAGATGTTAACAGCAGGTCTTTTAAGTCCTGTAAGTTGCGAGGTTGGGCCTCAGTGGATCGGACTTGTTTGTCCAGCACATCCCACGGATACTCGGTCGGATTGAGATCTGGGGAATGTGGAGACCAAGTCAACACCTTGAACTCTTTCATGTTCCTTCAATGTTCCTCCATGTTCCTCAAACCATTCCCGAACCATTTTTGCTGTGTAGCAGAGCACACTATCTTGCTGAAAGAGCCCAATGATATTAGAGAATACTGTTGCCATGAAGGGGTGAACTTGGACTGCAACAATGATTAGGTAGGTGGTATTTGACAGAGTAACATCCACATGAATGCCAGGACACAAGATTTCCCAGCAGAACTTTGCCCAGAACATCACACTTCCTCCGCTGGCTTTCCTTCTTCCCATAGTGCATCCTGATGCCATCTTTTCCCATGTTAGCAACACACAGGCACCCAGCCATCCACATGATGCCATCCACAAGAAAACATGATTCATCAGACAAGGCCACCTTCATCCATTGCTCCATGTGCCCATATACACACACATTTTGTAAAAAATTAACTTAAGCTGATTTTATGTATTGAATGTGTTATACGTTTCTCAATCATGACTCTTTCATTAAATATCAAGTTCTTCTTTTTTATTATTTTGTGGCACATTTCAACATCAGATCTCTTTCTTGTGGAATCTGTAAATGAAAAGTGCAAAGTAAACAAAGAAAATGCCCACATAATTCCTAATGAGCAGTAACCAGACCATAAATCATCCATGAAAATCATTTTATTCTTCAGTAATGCTCCTGAAATAAAATACCGTAGTCTTTATTCTCCTGTGGAGCAGGTCTTAAATTTTGAGAAAAGAAACTATATAAACTATTAAGACCCTATAGTCCCATCTGTATTAAATTAGTATTAAATATCTGATAAAATACATTATTCATCTTGGCCCACTGAACCTTACTAAATGTTACCTAACTAGCTAATTTAGGCCTATGATGTAGCTAAAATGCATTAAAAAGTTGAAATGAATACAAGTTTAAGATGGCTACATGAATTACAACAAGGATTTCTACATGAAGCTATAACAAACAGCAAAACAACTGCCAAAAGGATAGTATTCCCAGGAGGTCCGCCAGATTTGGCACCATTGATTTTCTGCCTCACTCTGATACGATCCCATATTTTTGGAACACAATCCCGACAACAATGCTTTAGTGCCCAAACGCTGTGGTATTGCAATAAATCAAGGCCCAGGGTGTGTATATCGAAAGCAGAAACCTCTTCTCAACATCAATCAAGCCACATATTGAGATGATCTTAATTTAAACCGCAAACATTTTCAAAATTAAAACCTTGCACTACATTTACAGAAAAAGCTGAACCGCAAGTTTGGACTGCAGCAGCGTGGCTGTGAGCTTTGATGTTCAAGTGCTCTCCAGGGATGCAGCTCTAATCGACAGAGTAAATGCAATGAGGAACCAGGTTCTTCCACCATCATACACATGAGATGAAACTTCCCTCAAAATCCCTCTTACTCAGTTTGTGGATTTAATTAGCATAACTCAGCAAACGCCAAACCTTTCCTATTGCAATTTCCCTGCTACTAATGTTAATCATTTATAAACTCATGAATCACCACATCTTGCTTGTAGTATCTCTACTACGAATGAACCAGTTAGATCTTCCAAAATCACAAGCCAGGTTTGAGATAGAGATATATAATCTGTATAGTACTCAAATATCTGCATCTGTATTTACATTTAAACTCAAATTGGACATGGCCTAACCCAGAAGGTTGTTTTTTTTTTTTTTTAAATGAATCATACTACATAACACTTAAATAAACCACAGAGGTAGAAATGCCAGGAACATCCTTGTGGTCTATGAATTCAGCCTCTGACAGTTCCTTTACTTTAGCTAGATCACTCATGAGTTCATAATTGGTCTCAACTAGAGATACTGTATGTACTGCAACAATTTTTTTAACCTCCTAGTGATATTTTCTAACAAACTGAGTTGGTTCTATTTCTCAAAATATAAACAAATTAGTAGCCCAATTTAAACCACTGCTACTCTGATCAGGTAGTTACTAAGGCTGAATGAAGGCACAATGTAAATCCATAGCACAACACCGTATGTTCATGATCCTTGTTTGTCCTGCAAGTTTCATATCTGACCGCTCCTGATTGTGTGACTTTTTGTCCGGCAAGCTTCGTATTTGACCTCTCCCACTCATGTGAGCTTTTTTTTTTTTGCAGCTTCCTACAGGATCACACTCTTGTCGCACATCTCTAGTCTGAACCAAATACC
Organism: Noturus placidus; assembly: GCA_022414735.1. Taxonomy (NCBI): domain Eukaryota; kingdom Metazoa; phylum Chordata; class Actinopteri; order Siluriformes; family Ictaluridae; genus Noturus; species Noturus placidus. Next base: position 207,618 of record JAFFST010047619.1, read on the forward strand.
CTGTGAACATTTCTGGAAAGCATTCTAATTAAAAGAAGAAAAAATAATAATAAATTGTGTTTAGAACACATTATCGCTTCATTCAGAATAATCCATTCATATTCGGTTACATTCTTAATAGACACTATTCACTAAGCAGACAGATTTTGTACATGCAACTACAAACCGGAGGTGCCGGTAAAGAGCATAGCCTCAGTTGATTAATTATATGCAAGGCAATTAAATGCTCATGGAATAAATTGGCAGTGATACACAATTCACGATCTTCCAACAAACACAAGACTAACACTATTACATGCAACATGCTGTAGTACACTTATGCTGGCTGGACTGGCAGCAAGCTCTCTCACTGGCACTGATCTCATGACATTTTATGAGTCCAAGATGAATGATGATGCTAATGATATACAGGATGATTAATTACAGGACAGCTGTATCGACGCATTTCACACTGAGCTTCTTTGAACATCTAGTGAGCACATCATAATGTAGTTTGTTCTACATAAAATACATACATTATTATGAGTGTAAGGCTAAAATGTGAAATAATTCCATTTATAGTTGTTTGATAGAATAACGCCAAAATCGTACATGTTCGCAAACACTTCAGGGCACTATACACCCAGGCAGGGGCACAGATTTACCCTCCTTATTTTCAAAGAGTTTGGGGAGCTGATGAACAGCACAAGGCTTTAGATTTACATCTGTAGCCCGTTATGCCTGTGGCCTCCTAGACAAGAACACAGGCTTAGCGCAGCTGCAGCCTAATCAAGCTCAACACACACACACACACACACATACCCCCCTCAAGGAATTTACACACAGTTCAGAAAGCTGGAAGACACTATGAGAGACAACAAAACAGGAATTCTTGTATATAAGGAAATATGAAGTGCAATCAATACTCAAGTAGTTACTCAGTTATTTATCCCTTTCATAAAAAAAGGGGAAAACAACGTATGGCTAAATCAAATCAGAACTGAGCCATGTCATTGTACAAAAGGATATTACAGGCATGTGACATTCATGCTTGTTGCTTGCTCTGTTCCTTAAACATAAAAAGGAAATGAGAGCAACTTGAGGGAACTGGTTCAGCTTTTACTCAGTATTTGTGTTTGACCATGGAAGCAACCACACTCAAAACTCAGGATTAAACTAACACAAGTCTCACAATAATATTTTTCAGGAATAAGACAAAAGTATCTGCTTTGATTCCTTATAAACCATAATGTCACTTTAATAAAAGCAGCCACCAGTCATGCAACATTATCAAGCTTCAGGGAAACTGCTGCTAATCATTCACTTCCTACACAGACATCATGTAGATATGTCAGTCCAAATACCAACCTTTCTCCCAAGGGATTTCTTCTAAACACCACTTCTTTCACCAGCTCCACTTATTTCACTTTATGTGTGTTTGATTTATGTTTAACTATAAAATAGAACAACTACCAAAAAAAAAAATCGTCAAACAGCAGGAAACGTAAGCAAAACTGGATCCTTCCCATTTTAATCCGGCCACACAACTGACAAAACCACCGTCACAGGAAGTACACCAGTTACCATTTTAAACCATGGCATCAACAAAACTGAGCTGTGAAATGTGCCCTGAGGAAAGACTTGTGCGTAGAGACATGCCTCGTCGTCTCGTCTAGATGAGAATGTCACTGAACTTACAAATTAAACAAAACCAAGCTGAAATGACAGAATTAAATGCAAAGTGACAGAAGCTGGAAGACTGTTGAGGAGAATCAAAAAACTGGTAACATTATACACTTTCATTATCAGTTCTTTCACAGATTTCTGGTGCTCTTTCAGAATTTTCAAGTCGACACAAGACCGAGGCAGTGAGGCTTTGAATAGTTAATAGCTCGGCCTAAATAATTAGCCTTATGTACTTTGGCCAAGTCATCATTAAACATAAGAGTCATATTCAGATGACTACGCATCATGTGTAAAAGTGTTCTGGGGGAGGGGGAGTGGGAGAAGCACTATAAGAACATTGTATTGAATTCATCAATACTAATCAAATTTCTTTTTGACCCTGAACACCACATTGCTCTTCATAAAGTACAAAAAAAAACAAAAAAACCATGAAAGAACATAAATATCTATAAAGTTGAGGCACAATCATTTGGCTATCTGATCTGGGTGTATAAGTTAGGAATGAATCCTTATGGAATGAATGTTTTTGCTTAGCAGGTTGTCGTCACACTAAGCCATCAATGTTATTTTTTACATTTATTTCATATAAATGTATATACATTTATACATATAGTCAAAACAAACTAACCATAGTCTATACTAATGCTAGGAGCATGTTTAAAAAAACAACAACAAAAAACCAACAAGGTTTCCGTCACTCATCAGCAATTTGAATGAACGGCTGTTTTTAGCTTAACCACAGACTGACAACATAAATGTCATGTCATCAGTCATCAGCTTACAGACTCTGTTTATTTAGGTCATACACATTTGTCTTTTCAAAACGTTCAAGGTATCTATAAGGAAAACCTTTATAATATCTTTTTATAATACAACAACATGTTGGTTTCTAAAGCATACCAAAAATGTTGTGACAGGAAACTAGATGTGTGCTATGCTGAATTGGTCAAACCACTACAACTGACTAACCTTGGTTTATAACATTGTTGTATGGTACTGTAAATGTAAAAATATATACACTACATGTATACCAAATAATTAGGCAGAGTGTATCAAGGAACAGGTCTGGGTTCAGTTTTTGTAAAAGTTTCTTGTATATCTGAACAGAATAATGGGATTGTCCTCACCAAAATGAACATGTATGCACCCTTGAAATTTAAAATAAAAAAATTAAAATAAATAAAAGATAAATAAATAAAAATGTAAGACACCATAAAAGGCACCTTCCAAAACGAATGCAAAGGTAATAATGATATTTGTGCCCATAAACAAAACCTAGCCATTCATGTGTGTGCATGTGTAATTTGGTTGATCTGCATGTGGGGCCCTGTGGGATCCCATTTTCCATTGTAAATGTGATAGCAGCGTGTCCCAACGAAAAGCTCAAGCTTAGCTAGTAGCTAGTATGTAATTCGATCAGCCAAGGTTGCTAATCAGACATCAAAGTTGTAAACAGGAAGTAATGCATGCGTTTGAACATCGTTAGCTACGCTAGCTCAGTGTAAACACACTGTGGAACATTTTTTTTGCGCTAGCTAGAACGTAGTTAAGACTCGCCATTAGTATTATAGCTCCACATGTTCTTCTTTATTTGTTATCTTCTTTAGGCCAGATGGAAGAGAGTGCAACTGTCACCAATATCAACAAACAAATTTCAATTGTTGCTCCAGATTATTTATTAAATACAGACATATTTGATATATATTTGGTTTGTTCATGGGACTATAAGTAGCTATATTTGCTGCTGCAACAATATTTCATTATTGTCCGACTTGTAACTGTGACTATGCCAAGTGCTAATTTAGTACCACTGGTCCAGTCAGAGTTATAGGCCAATGTGACAGCTCTATTTCTTTTCTGTTAGCTTAGAAAGCCTCTAAAAATCCCATGAAAAAAACTCATTTATGTTACCTTCATTTAGGGCTGAGCTACACCCTATATCACTTAGATAGCCAGTCACTCAGTAAAGACTATTAAACATCAAAAATGGCGCTGCCAGGACATGTACAGTGAGTAAGGTTAGTCTGACCTAGAATCAGACTACACAACAGTGTCGCCAAGTAAGCAGCACGCCTCTGTATCGAAACTGACTTTAAATTAAATCCACACCACAATACTGATACAACAGCACGTTTGGGTTTTATCAGGAAAACAAATGCCAAGATATACGACAGTGTCAATGGAACACAAGACATGGGTGTAGTCAAATTTGGGCCAAACATATTTACAATACAGCGCACTTAAAAAAACACGAGAGGAGACGTGGAAAAGTGAATAAACCGCATGTTTATCCTGGTTCTCCATGTGGGTGTAATGGCTTTAATTAGTGCACAAACACTTTGTATAGCAGACATTGGTTTAAAATATTATTTTAAATTATGAAACGTGAAAAGTGTGTGCATTGAATCATAAATTAATCTGAAAATAGAAGAAAATAATCATTTGGAAAAACAATAAAACAAAGCCCACAGAACACTTTCATTTCTTGATGATAATGGTTGTTGATATGTGGCCTGTAGAATACTTTCAATACAGTGATATGAGTAATAAAACTTTTATCATGTTACCTATTCATTTCCTGTTATTTTTTTATCCTTAGGCCTTCAGTTTAGATTAGCCTCCTGTGTCAGTAGACTTCATGAAACATCATGGGTCTCCATGCATCCATGCACACACAAACACAGGGCAAATCATACATGTCTCTCCAATCTATTCACCAATATCTGCATATCAAAATAAAATGTCATTTTAAATCTCACAGGCAGTGCAGGTTATTTTTTACTGTTACAGCTTATTACACACAGCTGACTTCAGTAATACGCCCAAAAAGATATGCAAATACATACACAAAACTGCACCGTAATAACGACAAAAATGCAGGATGTTAAGGGTTTTGTAAACTATATTGCATATGTACTCTAGGTTTGAAGTGGAAATTAACACTGCGTCACGGACGAGACACGTCCTAACACATGCAGAACACACAGATGTATCCGCTTGCATTTGTCAACACCACTCAAATTGCACAGGAGTTGTAAAAAAAATCATTTTGTTGAGAAGAATCACGATGAGTGATTTTTTTGCTAAACGGTCCCATCATTTTGTTTATCGTGCTGTCTTTCTCCTGACCACATCGGCAGCATCTGCTAATCCTCAGCATTGCGCAAAAAAAAAAAAAAAAAAAAAAA
>JAFFST010047619.1:218303-251234 GCA_022414735.1 Noturus placidus
AAAATGACATATAAATGAATCATATATAAATCTTGTGGGAGGTATGTTACTGGGGTTAAAATATTCTGTAGGGATTTATGAAAATGAATAATATGTAATTAAATCATATGTACATGAATCATAAGTAAATTGATCATATGTAAACTGTTATCGGGTTAACACTCATTTTTTTTAGATATTACACAGTCACAGGACGTGCATATCAGAATTAACAATAAGAAATATAGAAATCATTAAATTTTGCTGTTGTTTCAACCTCAGGTCTGTAATATTAAGGGTATTTGAAGGAAATATGTCATTACTATGGAATAAATAATTAATTCTTGGAATAAGTGGGTGCATGTGAAATCATCTGTAATTTAAGTGAATGAGAAGAATTAGCGATTATGAATTTGTCTTGATATATTTAATTTGCTAATGTGAACACTCTTAAGTCTAAAACAATATTTGTTTGATTTGAGGATTAAAATAGTTGTAAACTCCCATATAATAATAATTTGGCAAGACAGTAAAATGGGTGGGGATCTGAAGCACAAAAAACTGCAAGAGGAAGTGAAATTGACCTCAGTGACACTGAAAGGAAAATACATGTGATTCCTTATAGATCTTTAAAAGATGTTGGGTAGTTTCCCAATACTTTGAGACTTCCTGTTTGATTCTGTGTTCCACTTAAAAGGTAACAACTATGGTGTTATACAATATGTTATTCCCTCTCAACACATTCAGCTGTGCAAACCCCCCCCTAATCTCCCAAGATTCTTCTGGGAGCAACCGGCAGTCCTTCATAAAGAGTAGCATTGTGACCAGATTATTTGATTGTGATCAGATGTTGGAACATCCTGAAAAAAATAGGATGGCACAGGATGGTTCAGATTATCAAGGCGATGTTGTATCCGAAAGAAAAAGAGATCTAGCAAGGCACTGGGGGAAAAGAGGATATGCAGCTCATGCAGTCACCCCTCCAGTGCTAGATTATGAACAATGTGCTCTCTCAACTTCTGTAGCCTTGGAATATACCAATTGCGAGCCAGCTAGAGGGGTGTTAAGGATGATCAGTGCTTCCCTTCCACATCGATTTTAAAGGGGGAAATGGCTGGAAGTTAAGTGCTGAAAGGCCATATGGAAAAGGGGAGAGAAGGTGGGAGGGTTTCGCCTGCTCTTCTTGCACACATGAGTGATGTTGGGGGACTGTGGGAGAGCTTGGAGGCAGCCGGAGCGTGAAGGGAAGGAACAGTCCAGCACGCTGGAAATAATGGGCCTGATTCAAGCCTTTCAAGCATATAGTCCCATGCCTGTCAAATAGCATGTACAAGTAGACTGTGTGTGTGTGTGTGTGTGTGTGTGTGTGTGTGTGTGTGTGTGTGTGTGTGTGTTTCTGGGGCTGAGTGTGCACAAGCACGATACTGGAGTAGTGTGGAGGGGAAGCAGCTCCACACGCTGAATGGTGCTTTTGTTCTGGGAGCGGCTGTGGCTTTTTTACATTCGGCAATCCCTGCAGATACAACTGCCTCCGCATGAGAGGAGCATTGAAATGAGTTTACTCCACCCTCCTCCCCTTTCTCACCTCTCCCCAGTCCCCAGCTCTCCTCCTCCCACTCGAGAGTCACTTATCCCCTCCAAGTGGTGCTTGCATGTTTGCGTTTCTGTGTGTGTGTGTGTGTGTGTGTGTGTGTGTGTGTGTGTGTGTGTGTGTGTAAGAGAACACACCGTGTGCAGTATGCACCTGGTCTGATGGGCAGGTAGAGGAATGCTGCAGGTCTGTTGGCCGCCCAAGAAGACAAGATGGAATGTGCCTGGCTTTACTTGTCTTTCTTCTTCCTCTCCAGATGCAGTTTTCTGCTTCTTTCTCAATGAATATAAAGAGTGCATGAAGTTCGAAAAGTATATCCTGAAAGCAATTCATTTTTCCGTTTGGCCCAGAGGTTTTTTTTTTTTGATTGATTCATGAATTGTTATTAAGTCATTTCATAATGCTAAGCATTCCAGCCTAGGAAAACATTACTATCATTTTAAAGATAGTTTTGACAAATATGTGGTTTGTTTATTTTTGCCAGATGTAAAGAAAAAAAAAATATATATCTCTTTGGTTAAACAATCCTCATATTAAACTTTTTATTAGCTGAAATAACACCAGGGTACTAGAGAGTACTGTGGGAAACTGAAGCAGAGGTTGGAGTACATTTGCTGGCTATTTTTGACAGAATTTCACTGTTCCGTATTTAAAGTTAAATCTTGCTTGTATTAGACTTTGCTTATGATGACTAAGGCCAGGAAAGCTTATTTAGAGCACTTTCACATGTCCTTCCTCAAACTGAAGGAGAAAAAAAAAGCTGTTGTCTCAGTAATCAAGTCTCTTAGACACAACCTGTGAATTGTATGATTGGAGGTTTGGATTGATCCCATTCCTTCTTCAGACAAACTGTACTATGTAAAACAGGGTAGGAAAGAAGTTGTGGGCCCTGTTCTAAATTACAAAACACAGGACATGTGTAATTTATTAAAACTTATTTCAACCTTTCTTCTACAGAAAACAAAAACAAGCTTTGTATGCAACTGTATTTCAGGGGCAATTGACTAAATGCCAATCTTGAGACTTTGTAGAACTAATTGATTTTTGCATTATGGTTTTGATCTCCAGGACTGCACCGGGATTTCAGAATTTGTTTTCTCGATCGAGCAAATAAACACTTCCTGACAGTTTGTTTGGGTTGAGAGCGAAACTAACAGGGAATTGAACGGATGGCTGCATAAAGGACCACACCAGAACAGGCTCATGGACTTTACTGCCAAACCTAGGAACCCCACATGATACTTCCTTTCTAGTAGCATGCACATTTGGATCTTGAATCATTAGATATTGAGTGTGCACTTTGAGAGCTCAGGTAAGTATGTTAGAGCAAGGAAAGCATAAGTCTAGAAGACTGGAACAACTATAATCACCACTCATGTCCACGCATGTCTGGGTGGTGGGGGATGGGGTGGGTGGGGGTATGCATTTGGGATTTCAAAGCAGTATTGAATGATAAGACAGATTTTTCAAGTTCAATGATAAATCTGTAAGCATGACAAAACCTTATATATTTAAAAAGTATGGATTTAAGTCTAACAAAGTTTTTTTTTTCACACCTCACCTGTGTGGTTTTGTTTGGGTTATTTAATAGAAATAGTTTTATGCACAGCTCTTCCAACCCCAGAAAAGCTGACAGTGTGAGTCTATTTCTTTGAAAAACACATTAAAATTACGTATATTGTTCTATTAAACATAATGTATATCACGTGTAATTATACATTCACTTTATATCTGTACTTAACATATCAGTCATTCTGCGTTAAAAACAAAACCAATCAAGAAATGAAGTGAAATTTGATATGGTGGTGTATCGCGCCACCTGCTGGCTGAATGAGTGAACTGATGCACAAAATCAAGAAATAGTATATAGACGAACTTATAGGTAGGAAACCTAGAAAACTGCTCCTGTGTTTCACATTTACATTTATTCATTTAACAGACGCTTTTATCCAAAGCGACTTACAAATGAGTGCACACTCACACACCAATGGTAGCAGAGCTGCATGGAAGGTGCTAGCTTGCCATTGGGGCCAACTTAGGGTTCTTGCCCAAGGACACTTCAGCATGGGATCACCCGGGCCGGGATTCGAACCACCAACCCTGCTATTAGTGGATTAGTGGACAACCCGCTCTACCGACTGAGCCACAGCTGTTTTAGTCTGGACAATGTTTCATCACCCATCTGAGGGGATTTCTTCAAAATTGAAGACGGAGAAGTACATCCTGAGACAATGTTATTCCTTCATACAAACGATTTATATATTGAGGTATATAAAGATTTAATTTTTCATTGCATTTATTCATTTAGCAGACGCTTTTATCCAAAGCGACTTACAAATGAGAGCACATTCACACACCAATGGTAGCAGAGCTGCATGCAAGGTGCTAGCTTGCCATTGGGGCCAACTTAGGGTTCAGTGTCTTGCCCAAGGACACTTCGGCATGGGATCACCCGGGCCGGGATTCGAACCGCCAACCCCACGATTAGTGGACAACCCACTCTACCGACTGAGCCACAGCCGCCCCAAAGATAGTTCATAACAGTAAATGTGCAGATTAGAGTTTGTGATATGTTGTCAAAATTGTTTAGGAATGGTTTGAGGAACATGCAAAAGAGTTGAAGGTGTTGACTTGGCCTCCAATTTCCCCAAATCTGAATCCAATCGAGCATCTGTGGGATGTACTGAGGGAAAAAGTCTGATCCATTGAGACCTAGCAACTTACAGGACTTAAAGGATCTGCTGCTAATGTCTTAGTGCCAGTTTCAGAGGTCTTGTGAAGTCAAAGTGCTCTCTCAACCTAGACAATATTAGGCAGGTGGTTCTAATCTCGTCTTGATATGGATAACCGCCCTCTACTGGTCCATCTATGTAAATACAGTGTCACCAACAGTCTGCAAAATACTTAAATACAGCGCGAGTATACGTACGGTACTGGGCCACTTTATTAGGGACACCTGTACATATGCACCGTGGAATTATCTGAACAGTCAGTCATGTGGCAGCAGCATAACATTTATGATCATGCAGATACAGGTCAAGAGCTTCAGCTAATGCTCAAAATCAAACATCAGAATGGGGGAAAATGTGATCTCAGTCACTTTGACTGAGGCATGTTTAACACCATCTTAAGCTCAACCTGGCTAAATCTGAGCTTCTCGTCATCCCAGTCTGACCCTCAATCAACCACAACCTCACTGTACAGCTCAGCTCAACCACACTCAGGCCAACCAGGATGGCCAGGAACCTTGGGGTGACTCTTGATGACAGCTTGACCTTTACAGACCACATCTCAACCACTGCACGGTCCTGTAGGTTCATCCTGTTCAACATCAAGAAAATCCGACCCTACCTCACCACACAGGCTACACAGATACTAGTCCAGGCTCTTGTTATCTCAAAACTGGACTACAGCAACTCTCTACTTTCAGGCCTCCCAGCCAGCTCCATCAAACTCCTTCAGATGATTCAGAATGCTGCAGCACGCCTTGTCTTCAACCAGCCGAAGAGAACCCATGTCACACCCCTCTTCATCTCCCTTCACTGGCTTCCTGTAGCCGCCCGCATCAAATTCAAGGCCTTGATGCTCACCTACAAGACCTTGTCTAATACAGCACCCTCCTACCTCAACTCTGTCCTGAAGGCTTACGTTCCCTCATGCAATCTGCGATCGATTAGCGACGTTTAGTAGTTCCAACTCAGCGTGGCACAAGTTCCCTTTCCAGAACCTTCACACTAACTGTTCCTCAGTGGTGGAAAGAACTTCCAACCTCAATCCGGACCGCAGATTCACTTACCATCTTCAAGAAACAGCTAAAAACCCACCTCTTCCGTCAACACCTAACCAACTCATGAGAAGAGAGAGAGAGAGAGGAAAAAAAAGGCACTTACACCTCTACACGGCGAACTTTGCTTCTTCTAGTACTCAATTAATAGATCTTGTATAGTAGCACTACTTGTATTGTTCTCTGGTTAATATCACTTTGCTTGTATCTCTCATTTGTAAATCGCTTTGGATAAAAGCGTCTGCTAAATGAATAAATGTAATGTAATGTAATGTTTGTCGGTGTCAGATGGGCTAGTTTTCCCCCTTCCATTACAATAAATAAATAAATAAAAAAAATAAAATAAAATAAAATAAATAAAAAGAATTAGAGGAGAATGGGCAGGTGAGTGTTTATAGGAAGGCTATGCTAACTTAAATAACCACACTTTACATCAAAGGCATAGCAGGCTAGCCTAGCTGTCTAATATTAAGCTTGGTTATTCACTGTAGTCTCAAAGAACCCTTGCAACAGGGCTAATATATATTATTCATGTAATCACTTGTTAAAAATTCATGATTATGTATGTGATTTTCCATAAGGGACAAAACAATGAAAACTGTAGGATTCTAGCACAACACAAGTCAATTTTAATTAAAGACTGATTAGTCCTGATTAATTAAGCTTTGTAGTGCTTAACTTTCCAAAGACAGAAGACATCAGGTCCAAGCTGGCATTATTTTACAGCAACATTTATGGCATTTGGCAGATGCCCTTATCCAGAGCGACTTACAGTGATCTCATTTGTTATTATTATTATTATTATTATTATTATTATTATTATTATTATTATTATTTATACAACTGAAGAATTTAGGATTAAGGGCCTTGTTCAGGAGTCCAGTAATGGCAGCTTGGCGGTGCTGGGATTTGAACTCATGACCTTCCGAGCCGAAGTTTTCAGAGCTAACACTTCCCCATTATTGGGGAAGATTTTAAGTTATTGAGATATGAATGGTAACTATAAGAAGTCTATAATACATATAAACATTTTAAAAACCACTGTACACAAAACACACATACACAAAACAGTCTCTAGAGTTTATATTGAGTGAGGGACAATTCTGTGGAAATGCCTTGTTGATATGAGAGGTCAGAGGAAAATAGCCAGCTTGGTTCAAGCTGCCAGGAAGGATATAATAACTCAAATAATCAGTCTTTACAACCATAGTGTGCAGGAGAGCATCTCAGCATGCACAACACTTTGAACCTTGTGGTGCATGGGCTACAACAGCAGAAGACCACTTTGGGTTTCGCTCCTGTTAGCCAAAAACAGTGATCTTAAGCTATCATGGGCACAGACTCACCAGCCATAACCAGCTGCCTAATATTGTGTAGGTCCCTCTTGTGCCACCAGAACAGTACTGATGTGTCGAGGCATGGACTCCACAAGATTTCTGAAGGTGTGTTGCAGTAATTGGCAACAAAATGTTAGAAGCAAATGCACAAATTTTAAAAGTGTTAATATTTGTATTGTTACCAGTGATTTACTGAAAGGATTGCAAACAGAATCCTGCTTTTTGTGCTCTCCATACAATTGTAGCAGGTTTTCTTTTTCTGGTCTGCAGTATTTTGAGGTTTCCATGGTAATATTATGTTAGAACCACAAAGTGGCACCATTTCCTTTTGATAGCAACTTCTGCAGTTAGAGAGAAATGATATTCCTTAGTTCATACAGAGATATACAAATCTACAAATTGAATCTCACTTATTGGTCCTGCAGAGACCTCAAAAAGTTTGTATGCCAATGTGCAAGGATTGTATGCGAAGCCATAAAAAGCAAGTTAGTCTTGTATAAGACCGAATATAGAAACCTATGCGGCATTAATATAGCTATGCATCAATGAAATTGCTTTCCTTCCATCAACTATTTAAATGAGTTTAAAATTGTATTTTAATTGTACACAATTGTTGTTCATCTATGGCAACGCATAGGTCCACAATTTTTTTCAGTGTATACAGCACATTTAATCCTGAGAATTTTCCCCATGAAAGCCAAAAGGGAATGGGCCACTGTCACTCTACATGCTTAATCTGCTTCTCTCTAAAAACATGAAAGGTGATCAACCAGAGAGCCAGACACCATTGACCCCCTGAGCCCTCATTAAAAGCAGTGCTGAGGGACTAAAAGATGCTCTGTCAAGGAACTGCTGAGTGCCAACGTACCTCCTGCGCTACAGCTCTGTGAACTCTCAGGCTCACCCAAAGCAGCAGCAGAAGAAAAGCTCAGAAAAGTGTCGCTCTTATGATAAACACATAGCTGCACATCCCACCGGACTCCACGTGTGAACTGCACTGCTAAAACGCGCACTTGTCTGAGCATGAGACTACAAGGGAAGACATGATGCTCAATTCATGTTTTGTCCCTAGGTTGTGCGTTTGAGTGCATAAGAGATTTTAGAGCTTTCTTGTACCTTCACTGTTTTCATTAAAAGACTCTCAAGACGCAAAGCTTGGCTTCACAGAAGGCACACAAAACATTGGAGGGAGTGAAAACAGAACGAATATGTAAAGCAACATACACATATGGCACCAGATATTGTTCCCTTTCATGCATATTCTTTTGGGTGTTTTCATTTTGTTTATGCTTTTTTTCACACAAAAGACAAAGCCCTTCAAAGGATTCTGCAATCCCACACAGAAAAACCCCATTTCTGAGAAACTATTGGCAGAACACTGCTTCCTCAAGACTTGCTTTATCTTATTACTATCACCCCAGTAATCTCATCACACTTTATCTACCTTAATAATAATAATAATAATAATAATAATAATAATAAAAAAACTAAATTCCTCTCAGGAATATCATTAACTTCAGAGGACAACAGGAGGTGAGTCTCACTTTGATTAAATAAGAAGTGAAGTAATATTCTACAAGATGTCTTACTTTTATAATCAGCAGGGGTTCAATTTAATTGAGGAACAATTACAATGATATCGATTTGGCATTTGTGATATTGTTTTTCATTTTAAAATATGCTAAATTTACAATCCAGGCACTTTGGAAGTAGATTGAGTAGATAGCATTTTACTAACAGTTTAACAAACAGACGAGATTAAAAAACAGGGCAGTGCACAGACACATCTACTTCACACACATACATGTTGGCACTACATACCAGCATCACATCATACATCAGTTTGACAGTTTGTAGTGTGCACTGTCTCTGACTATCTGAAGAGAGGAAATGGATGGCTTCTTTACTAAGCTTAAGAATGAAACAGTGCTGTTTTGGAATCCTCTGTTGATCGACTCAAGAGCTCAGGAGCAAGCTGAAATGACAAGCGGATAGATTCCGACTTGGTCACACTTGAGCCTGTCTCAGTGGGATGCGTTGCTGAGGGCTAAAACCACACAACACTGACCTTTGACCTTTCTATCAGTGCTTCTATGCTGCAATAGGCCCACAGTCACAAATGTGCAGGCTGTAACAATGGCCCCAGGCCTCCAATCCTGCTCTCTTGTTATCCTCCTTTTCTCAAATTCTCAGAAAGAATCCATGAATTCTGAGAGGAACTTTAAAAAGGTGAGGCTTGTGTTGCACTATTTGATGACTGCCTCCCTTTCTGAAGCTGTGAAGTATTATTAGCAGAGGCAGCAGTGGGGACCTTTCATTACCTAGTGTTTTGTGGGGGCTGTGCTTGGACAAGTTGCAGATCTCTAAGGTAGACACACTAGGTGTGTACATACTCACTTTTCATTTCATATGATGATAGAATATATGCGGTGAGTGGAAAACATACAGTAATATATTATATTGGAACTTTAAAAAGGATAACTGCATAACTGCTGATGCAGCAGTGTGATTGTATCCAAACAGCAACACACTCACATACACATACACACATTAAGAATTGTGTGCATAAATAAAACCCTGTACACGTCATTATCTAGGTCAGCTGTGCCTTCTCTAGTCATAGTACTGCTGCAGCTCTGCCATCAGCTGACCTGATTCAGAGTGTCTTGTGTGAAAAGCCCTGTCCATACACACATACACACAGACCATACAAAGACTATGGTAGTAAAATTCACAAAGTCAGCTGACTATAATTCTAATATTCCATTGACTATGGGCGTAAAATCCACAATACGAGTGACTTTTGGTAGTAAAATTCACAAAAACTACTGACAGTGGTAGTAAAATCCACAAAGAGTACTGACAGTGGGAGCAAAATCCACAAAGACTACTGACAGTGGGAGCAAAATCCACAAAGACTACTGACAGTGGGAGAAAAATCCACAAAGACTACTGACAGTGGTAGTAAAATCCACAAAGACTACTGACTATGTTAGTAAATTTGACAAATATTCCTGGCAATAGTAATACAATTGACAAAGATTACTGATGATAGCAGTACAATTCCCAAATACCACTAAAATTCACAAAAATTACTGGTGATTATGCTAAAATTCACAAAGACTGCTGACTATGGTGCTAATGTTAAAAAATATTACAGGTACTGGTTCTAAAATTCACAAAGGCTGCGTACTATAGTTCTAATATTCACAAAGGCTATTGGAGTAAAATTTACAAGGCTATTGACTTTTGGTCAAAAACTACTAACTATGGTAGCAAAAAGTGTCTATGGTAGTGACATTCACAAATACCACCGACTATGATCAAGTTTCCCAAAAGAACAATGCAGCACAAAATTCATTGTTAAATGGTAGAGGTCACATTGAACACACTCTCTCTCCCAGTTAAGATGCTTTTAACTATGTGATGTTTTTGGGGAACTTAGGCTATGGTGGTAAATTTCACACTAAACACTGAAATTGGTAAATTTCACAATGACAACAGAAGTATTTACAAAACTACTAGCTATAGTAGCAATTTACTGAAACTTTTCTGTCTCCCATAGTAACTTACTGGAACTTGCAGATTGAGCATATTGGAGCATATTGGATAAATTCATTCACATTTTTTTCACAAAGTGAATGCTGAAGAAATGTTTTAGTTAATGTGTGTGTGTGTGTGTGTGTGTGTGTGTGTATTTCAAATTCATCTTGGTATTTTTATAAATTCCCGTTTGCCCCAGGAATATTTGGATAATAGAGTTTATATTGGTCAAAATATCTACAATATATATATATAAACGTCTTTAGAATGCTAAAGGAATCATTTGAGTTTTGTAGTAGATCTATTTTTTTTAATTATTTGAATAGCAGACGACAAGCTTTTTAAATTAGATGATTTTTCTTGCAGCAGTTTCTGAATAAACCATTGGATGGCACTGTCTGGTTGTTGTTCTCCTTCTTGCTTCTCTATCTAATTAGAGCCTCGTTCAGGGCTCCTCCAACACCATCCTATAAATGTCAACACCAATACAGCAGGGGACAGTCCGCCTGCATGTAACAAACACAGACGCCATGAAAGTCCACTCTGTGTGTCAAATCAATCACACACTGGGCCTTGCAAAGTTTCACACCTTGGATGAGAATTACGTCCACTGTTCTGCACTTGGACATGTATACACACCAACATAGCAGCTTGCAGATGAATATTCACAATCATATGGAAATATTGTCTGTTTTACAATGTAAAAATATACCATGTTCCATAATAATGTTCCTAACTGTATTGCCAGCACAGTCTTTAAAAATATGTGACACAAATATATAAATAAGTTCCTATTCATGGTGGTTGAGATTCACATTTGCATTTATTTCCTCCCTGATCAGTCCCTACAGTCCTATCCTTCCTATTCTTTCTACCTCTCTCAGTCCTATTATCAAGGCTTGCACACGGGTCCTTTTCCATTCCCATCCAATCGGCCGGCTGGAGCAGGTGGATGCGAGATAACTTGCGCCACGCTTTGTTTTTGCCCTGACACTGTCATTAATCATTCCTGAAGCTGCACTTCAACTTATAATAATAAGGACTGGCTGCTGTGTGGGGGCTGCCGTCCAATTGCCTTTCTTCGTGCGCCTGCCAAATTGGAGGTGAACGGCCATAGCCAGACACTGCTCCCACGTCCCCAGACTGTCTCATCATTTAGGTATTTATCCATCTCAGCCTTGTCCGCCGCGCTCTCCCTGCTCTCCCAGGAGGCCACAGATTGTGCGGAGGGGAAAGATGAGATTTGTTGCTCGGGCTTTTTGGCTTTGATTGTGTGCCTATAACTTTGGGATTAGAGGCAAATTTCCCACAGGGCAGTACAGGATTTGCTGGCGTTTAACTGTTTAACCTGGCTTATTCTTGTGTGGTAGTGGGGGAGAAGAGGCTGGTCAACGGGCCCTATGAGACCCAGCCAGGCTAAACCAGAGCCGGCCCGGTGTCAATAAGAGCCGGCCGCCTGGGCCCTAAGATCAACACTGCTGCAATCCTAACTCACACCTCTCTCTGTGTTTTAGGAGTTTGTGTGTGTCTATAAACAGTACATCACCCATGAGACCCGTGTGTTATATTTTTAATATTATACTGGAAGTGCTGAATTTTTGCACATTACTAAAATACAGCACACAAACAATATTCAAGTTTGTTTTTTTTTTTAGCTCTACATTATGCATATGCACTCACTTAAACATTTCATACTGGGTGACAAATTCCAACTTCAGTGGTGCTGATTCTTGATCACATGACTGAGTGGTCAAACATTACTTAAACACAATTAACAGCCTTCATTAGCAAGGCCAAATGAGTTTCCATTTTGAAAAGCTACATAGCGCCAAGGCTAGGATACAAGCACCCTTTGTTAGCCATGCTCTGGAATAAATGAGGCTGTGGAAACAGAAGGAGGATCCCTGTCCTGTCAAACACAATCTGAGTGGATTAGTGAGATCTAAGGGGAATTTAGCAGCCTGGAGACTGAAGGTGTGTTTTGTGCCTGCTATCTCCTGTACTAAAAAGAAGGGCCCAAGGTATGTTTCCACAGAGTGGCCTGGGTTCTTTGATCAATCCGCGATGCTCCACCTGGCTCTCCCTAGTGCACAGATACCCAATATGTCTGTTCAGGAAGTAGGCATGCCATAAGGCAGAGAACAGCTGTACTTGGTGAAGCACAGCTTAACATACTGCCCAACAAACTCCTGTCCTTAGCTGAATCTGGTGTCAGTTTTCTTATTACACAAAATAATGTCATTTATATCAAGCAACAAAAGTCCAACAGATGTTGGAGTTTTCTTCAGCTAAGCAGCTTGTTGAAACCAGTGCAGTCAGCAAAACCAAGTTCAGCTGCTTTATTCCAGCTTTCTTACTTTCAGTCCAAAAAATTTTCTTCCAAGTACAAATCTGCAGCAGACCATCACAGCACTTCCTCTTTGCCAGTCCCAGTCCATCACTCATGCCTGCCTGCTTGCCTGCCTGTGAAGATGAGCACCCCCGTCTCCTTCAACACAGGCAAAATATATGGCAAAACAGTATTGATCTTTAATTAAAGAAGCTCTTAACCTCAGCTGAGAGGAAGCCCCCAGGCTAGAGAGTTAATTCATGTACTAGAAGTCATAATATTTGTGCTCTGCATGAGGAGGTACATAAAAAGTTATCTATTGTCTGGGCAGTTTATCAGCACAACGATGTCTCGACGTTCCTTGCCATGCATGGGCCTCGTGCTCACTCATAATTCAATGTTATGGGCCAATTTGCAACAGGGGCAGTGATGTCGGTTTTACATACATTGCCAGTATGTAGAGTATATTACATGTCCTATCCAGGTACATATAGTCATGAGGATCCTTCTAACTTTTTTTTTTTGCTTTTACCAGATAAACTTGAGTATCTTCATCAAAGGCTTCACCTTAAATGTACTCTCTGTTGTATAATATTGGATTGAAGACCAGAGCAGGCACTATCATAAGACTCAACAACCTCTGCATCCACCATAAAAAAAAAAAAAAACCCTCACAGGTTCTTTTATAAAACACCTTCCCCCAGGGAATAAGAGGAAGGAATCTTAGAGAAAGAGAAACAGAGAGAGAGAGAGAGAGAGTGTGTGTGTGTGTGTGTGTGTGTGTGAGAGAGAGAGAGAGAGAGAGAGAGAACAGAAAGGGTGGAGGGCTTCTATTCTAGACACTGTGATATCACATTTTATAGGTTTATTGATTTCTTCTCAGGATGCAACTATTAACATTGAGCTGTGTTCCAGAGGAGCTTGCGGCAGGTAACCATGCTCACACCCCATCTCCTCTCAAGGGGAGCAGGGGTTCGCGGGTACCATACTTTTATAATTAAGGTCAGCTGGGATGTATTAAAGCATTTGGAGGTGTTAAAATCTGCCCTCCTCAGAGAGCAAGTTGGCATCACTTGTGCTCGTAAATTAGCCATGCACTCCCACAGCTAGGAATAAGGGTGGGATTGAAAGGGGAAAAAGGGGGTGTTGGGTGGATTTGAATCATGGGTGGACTCTCTGATGTCTTTTCTTTTTTATTGCAAGCCAAAAACAGTCCAATATGCACACCTGAACCCTGGTGTGGCATTGAGCAACATGATGCAATGCTGTGTTGTTTAAACACCTCATCACAGTGGGTTTGGATCTTATGAATGATTATGCATGTTGAGTAGAAATCATGAGAATGATTTCAATACAAATATGTACCCATATTTCCACACACACACACACACACACACACACACACACACACACACACACACACACACACACACACATATATATATATATATATATATATATATATATATATATATATACACACATATATATACATATATATAAAATATAGTTTGCTTATGTCTAGTAGAATCTGCGAAATCTTAATACTGTGAACAAAATAAGAGGGATCATGAAAATCCCATGTTGTTTTTTATTTAGTAAATAAGCTGTTCTACATAACAGATATTTACATATAGTCCACACGACAAAATAATAGCTGATTTCATAAAAATTTCTCCGTTCAAAAGTTTACATACCCTTGATTCTTAATACCCTGTGTTGTTACCTGGATGATCCATGACTGTTTTTTTGTTTTGTGATAGTTGTTCACGAGTCCCTTGTTTGTCCTGAGCAGTTAAACTCCCCACTGTTCTTCAGAAAAATCCTCCAGGTCCTGCACATTCTTTTCTTTTCCAGCATATTCTGCATATTTGACCCCTTTCCAACAGTGTCTATATGATGTTGAGATCCATATTTGCACACTGAGGACATCTGAGGGACAACTATTACTAAAGGTGCAAACATTTACTGATGCTCAAGAAGGTACCACGATACGTTAAGAGCCAGGTGGATGAAAACTTTTGAACAGGATGATCGGTGTAAATTGTTAATATTTTGTTTCAAAATTTTTTTTTTCATTTAGTACTGCCCTCAGATACTAAATAAAACAGTTACATGTCTCCCAGAAGACAAACATTCTAACAAGTTTACATATACATATACTGAGTGTGAATGATTTTGTAAGACATTTTGCTAAAAAGTGTTAAATTCCCCTATATATTGAGACTTTTGGGTCACCCTGTAGTTGTTGATTCATAGGGAGTCTGTTATATTCAGTGGACTATCTAAAGTTATCCATATTGTTTTGGACAAGAAACTTTGAATGACATCCACAACACATTTAACATAAATGTTTCATTTAAACAAAAAAGTGCTCAGTGCTCACAGCTTGGAAAGAGTAGATGAGGAAATAAGTGCATCTAGATAAGCCTGCAGCTCTACATACAATGTCCCCAGTGAAGCATGCAGAGCAAAGCCTTGAGCCAGTGTGGAAGCAGGATACAAGCATCCAAAGGGGAACAAACATGGCAGGGGAGGTTCACAAACAACCACCTGTCAAAAGACATTCAGTGGACAGGTCACTTTAGGGTAAGCAAGAAAAAAAAAGAAAGGGAGAGAAATAAATAATGAAGTTTAACAACTTTGAAAATGAATTTTGAATCGTGAAGAATTCAATTGCACTAACACATTGGGCATATGCAGGATTCCATTGACTTGAGGAATACTGACTAATTATGTCTGATCTGTAATTCAACAGTTGAAATAAGGTGTGTTGATTGCAGTGATTTACCAAAAAAAAAAAATGTTTCCTAGTAACAACTGTGGGACAACATAATTTATTTCGTAGACTTATTTGGATTTAGAAATTATTACCCCTAAGAATAACCTTACTCTTTTATCTGTAAAATTAATAAATTGGGTTGTGGTATGACTGCTAAATCCATGGCACCTGTTTTAACGTCTTGGTTGGAGCAGTGTGACAGCTTGCTAAGAACGAGACAGCCTCCTGACCCTGAGGACAAACCCCTGACAGAATGCCCAAGGGCCAAACAAAGCAAGAACACCATTCCTTCAGCAAACACCTTCCAGCTCTTGACCTGAATGAGATTTGTGCTGAGTGCAAAACAAAGTTTGGTATGTGGTTACCTGAAACAATTTTGTTTACCCACATTTATCCAAGTGTTAAGTTGGCCTTTCTTTATAAAGGCCTCTTTTAAAGCACTCCAGGAGTTCCCCTTTCTTTCTTGAGTTGATTCATAGAAGGAACAAAACACCCATTTATGCACATAACGCAGAGTAACATCCTTGTGTACATTAACTTAACCTGCTAAATATCACAGATAGTGTGGAATGGGGAATTTATATCTGAACTACATGTCACTGTAAGTGCTTATGTAGGATATGGTTACGTACAAGGGGTATAATGTATTTCACTGACTTTATTAACAATCATGATACATTTAGCGATTCCTCAAAATGGAGTGAAATATGAGTGGAACGGAATTGTAAACAAATTTTACACAGTTTTAATGTATATTAATTCAAAATGCACAGATTATGCCAGATGAAACAACTTGTACATGCATTTAAAAGAAATGCAGTGAAGTCTATAGTACATTGCAAAAATGTCACTCAAAAAAATGGTAATGGTCTTAGTGTTGCAGCAGCTGCTCACGGGTGTTTTTTAACACCAGCATTTATTTGACCATTATGGTAAATTGTCCCCATAAAGCTCCACTTGGCACCTCCATCTCTCCTGCCTCTCTCTCTGTGAAGCATTTAAGTGGACCAGAGGGGGCTTGTGTATTCAACAGTCTCAATATGCCTGCTTTACTTTTCAAATAATTCTCATCTAGGCCTGACCCAGCCTGCCTTGTGGAACAGGATGAAGTTTTCACTGTTGCACACTTCAGGAGTGTATTTGCGTATGGTGTTAGCAGGAGGAAAGCCAAAGATGTGGCATAGTACTGACACTTTAAACAACGTGATTTCCACAGCTTTCCTGCCATGTGCATTCTCATCTGCCACTTGTGGTTGAAAATGCAGAGCAAATTGTGTCAGCTTGTATACCGCCAACTTTCCTCACAAAGGCATCTCTGTCATCTAGAGTGCTTGAAGTGAAAATAAACTAAATGTGACTTCTTTCTTTCTTTAAGTAAAAATTCCTGCAGACAGCAAGGATCTGTATATAGTTTCACTAGAGTTATAAGGGACCAAATTGATAGAGTATGGTACTATAACTAAACTTCACAACCATAGGAGTTATTTGGAGTTTAGTATATACAATAAAATCCCAGGGGTAAGATGCTAATGATAAGGTTGGGGTCCTCAGTAATCCGGTAAAGCTGAGAAGGTGCAGGACCTGAGTGAGGAGGCCGTCTGTGTTCAGACCACCTCTATTCAGCAGCCCTCAGCCCCCAGTGGTAAATGGCAGCCGGAAAATCACGGCAGCAGGATCACGCATGGTGCATTAGCTGTTCTGCTCCAGCTCATCCTACAGAAGCGACCTGGCCCAGAGCTCAAAAACTCCCACAAAAGCCAGTTCCTCTCAGCGCCACTCTGTTCTTCTTTATAATGGCCAAACATCCTATGACTGATCAGAAACATGACACAATGCACAGGAATTCAGATATAATTCTGTAACATGTGTTATTAGTGAGTGAAATAATTTTCACTGAATTTTTGAACAAATATGTATAAAATAATGCAAATATGTTCTTCTTTTGCTTAAGTTGACAAAGTTGTTTTTATTCTCTCTGTTCTCTCTGTTCATTTTTAATCTTTCTTTTAATCCTGTTGATAAACCTACTCAGTAGCTCAGTTACTAAGCTTAAATATCTAATTAGTTTTGACATCATATTATTACTTGTAATATGTAACATTATTTTTTCTGCAGTCATTATTTCTTGTTATTTCTCTTCCTTTTGGACATTTTTAAGATAAGCCATTTTACTGCAATTTACACCCACAGAATTACACAGTTCTAGTGAAGATATAGTGTCAGCCCTTCCTATTTAACAGAGTTTCCCTTTGCCCTTTGAGATACAGGCAAAAAGTGTGTTTCCTGATTAATGGTGAGAAGAGCCACAGCTTCCAACCCTGCCAGAGAGAATGTACAATCTCCTCAGCCTTTTTATAGAAATTATCTACAAAACACGACTAATTAGAAGTGTGTTATTTAGAGCGATTTTCCCCTCTTTTTTCCCCCATCTGAAAAATAACATGGCATGATGGCTAATCATTCTATGGCAAATTAATATGGTGTTGTACCTTAGCCAACTAGAAGAACTCTGTTAACCGATAGGGGAAAGTTATACACATTCATTGCTTTGTGTCAGCCTGTGTCACTGAGTACAGGCAGTATATCCAGTCAAGAACAGCTAGGTAAAAATACAACATCGACTTTGATTAATTACCAAAAAAAAAAGCTTTTAGTGCTTCAAAATATTGCAGCCAATTAAAAAGGCACAGTCAGGTGTAATAAAAATACAAACAACAATGTCAGAGATATTAGTAATGTTACCTGGAAGATAAAAATCCAAAGAACTTGTTGTCCCTGAACGATAGTGACTTTAGATAAACTGACAGAACTTTTTAAACTCCTTTATTGTCTTTTAATGCAGGTTAAGCAACAGTGCCTCTGAAATAACCGAACATGTACAAAATGGCAATTAAGGAAAATTATTAAACAGATTTTACACAAAAGACCAATATTTTTTATTTAAGAACTGATTAACAAGCTGCTTAGAGCCTAATTGGACTCTAAATGAGTGCTTTATTAAAGGCAGATGTGTTTGGAGCTTAGTGGGTAAACCAGTTAAGCCCATATATAGACTCATATACAGTGCTAGTATTAATTATAAGCCTAATTAGAGTGATTTAATTACATTGTTTCACAATAGCAGTCACAAACATTTCTCAGTTTAATCATTTTAGACAGTTTTATACCATGCTGTTTTAAGTTAAACCTAAAATATATTGTATTAAAAAAACATTTGAACTATTGACTATTAGTGTACTTCGGCATAAAGGCTTATTCCTTTATACGAAATTAAAAACAGTGTGAACATTCCACCACTAAAACACTTTTAAATGCATGAAAACAGTCGGGAATTAGGCATCTGTAAAAAGGTTCCTTTTTTGAATTGACCTTAGCGTGATACGCTGTCTTAATTTCTCTTTCTGTGGTTGGTGGTGAAATAGAAGCGGGGTGCCGCTGCATTACAGCAAAGGAGTACTCTGATTCTATAGGCAAGAATACACTGGGGAAGTTGCAAAGGGCAGAGTCTCTAGGAAATCTACTCTTTCTTTGAAAAAATGTCACAGGAGAGATAGGAGATTGGCACCACAAAGGACCTAAAATAGCACAGGCTGCTACGCATTGTCAAATGAGATTTGGACTTAGACGCTGACTTTTGTTCTACAAAGTGTCGGGCTCTGAATGGGAGATAGGAGCTGTAGGAATTGGGATCTCCCCCCCCCCCCCCCTTTCCTAGTTGTGCTATATATGTGCTTTATAATGATGACCGAGGAGTAATGTTACAATTATTCCATGTTTTACAGTTCCATGTTTATTCATATTTGGCTAAGACAATAGTTTATTTAGCATATTCCTGGTTCGAGTGATCAGAGTGGCATTTACAATGTAGGGAAATGACATTCTTTAAAGGTGTATGACCAGGTCGAGAGATTAGAGTCTTTCTGCTGGGGTGTCTCCATTCCCATGTTTCCAAATGACCCTGCATTCAGTAGTCCCCCTACTGACCCGCTCTTACCTAACAAAAGCCTTATATATTCGATACAGGTTTTTCCCCCTCATAGGCCATATAATAGGATTAGGAATATTTTCTGCAAATTTACAAAAACAAATCACATGGCAAGGCTTAGAAATTGCTAATAATTTCTCCATAGCTGATAGATCAAAGGCAGGCCAGGCGATAATGTGACCCTGGTCAAGCATTTTTAATGAAAGGGTTAATCTTCTCAAAGGTGACTATTCAGGAGCAGGAGGTGTGACCAAATGAAGAAGTTGGAGAAAAATCATCTCAGAGTAACTTGGAGCTTTGCGAGAAATCTCATTGTTTAGAGCAGGACAGATTTCTCTATAGGAAAATGCAAGAAGAATTTTGACACTGACCCTTGGACACATCTCTAAAGGCACACCTCTGTGCTAATGTGGCAATTTTGGAAAATTGGCTTACTCGACTGTTATAGTCGGCAGAGGACACGATAGGAAGGAAAAAATCACATAAATTCACCAATTCTGGACTTGAGTAATATATGTTGTTCCACTAAACTTAAATAATGTGTTACAGCTCATAATTCACATTGGGTTTTTGCTCATAAAACTTTGTTGAGCAAGCTTTAGTTGTGCTACTTTAAGCACACATGTCTGTTCAGGGCTAATGGGACTTGAACACCTTCCAAAACCAGAAGGAGAGGAGAGGGGGAGGGAGATGGCTTCATACAGTAAATGCATTAGCCCTGACTGGTTAAGTAGGTTTAAGTAGGTTTGGAAGTCTAATCATGACTGCAAGAAAATGGGGCTTTCAGTAATTAAGAATAAATGAAATTGCTTATCAATTAGTAAGTTACAGCATACACCATTTGGCTGTGTTCTTAGGGATTAATCATGGAACTATTGACATTACATTGTTCCTTAATTATCATTCATACATTTTATGGTAATTGTTGAATTTTTCACAGTGGAATTACAATGTCTTGGAAATACCAAGCCATATCAACGCTCTCAAATATAAACATTAATTAATTTCTAAGGAAAATGGGGAGGGGGATAGATCATTGGTGTGGCACCAGAAAATAACTGACTCCAACAAGGGCTGTAAACAATGTTAATGTTTTTCTTCTCTTAATGAACTGAATCAGTAATGAGAGAAAATCAATCACACTCATAATAAGGCACAGAAAAGACAATACAACTAAAAGTGAGGTGGATCTCACATAGAAGCTGAAAAGACCAGCACACATACTGTAGACCCTAATCATGTTCATAGTTAACAATCTAATAAATAATGACTGTGAAACAATTATACTCATCACTACAAGGTTGTATACAGTACATTGTTAATATACTGGACATAATTATAGCTAGAGATTATATTTTGTACATCCAAAATGAGACATTGTGAATTATGTTTTATTAATTAAAAACATTCAACACAATTCTTATATCTTATGTTAAAGAACTGCATCCAAACAGTTTTCCCAATTTTTATTCTCTACAGAGTGCTGCAGACAATGTGGGAACCAAAATCAAAACAATGTGTAATCTTAGGACTGTGTTTTGCTGTTTTAAGATTTACCTTTGTGCTCTGTGTCCAGTGCTGGATCACATGGTCATTCTGAGCCCCTCCTCTCCCCACTTCCCCACAATGCAACAGGCCAAAGTCCCGGCTACAGGCAGGGTGTATTGGAGTGAGACTTAATGAGGTAATTAGTCAAAAGGCTAGAATGACCCTGGGAGGCTAATACCTGTGAACTTTTTCCCCTCGACTCCTGACACATGTCTCCAAAGATGGCGGAGGAAGGAACGCTCCCTGCACACACCCGAGGGCTGAGCCACCAACTGTCACAACCTTTACATGCAAGTGTGACATCCTGATCACAGGTACCATTCACTGGACAGTCACCCTCCTGGCATTTGATAACACTCACTGTTCTGCAGTGGCCTGTTGGGTCATTAGTAACACTACAGCTCAAGGCTTCAGCAGTCAGCCAAATACTTATTTCCTTGGAAGCCACTTTAAGTTTAAAGAGATGAAAAGAAAGGACAAAGAGAGGCAAAACAGATTGATATTTTTTTAAATCTCTGTCTGGTTTTTATCACAGTGCCGTGACTGGCTGCTTCATTAATCATAGGCTCTGCTGCCTCCAGTACAGAAGTAACTGCATTTGGCTCAATTAAGACGCACAAAGACAATAGAAAATGTAGAAGTTGGGCCGGCGAAGCGGCAGCAGCGTTCATCTCCCTGTCATTACTGAGAGAAAAGGAAAAATTAACCCTAACAGCTTCCCTGCTCTCCTCCATTGATCCGAAGCTTTTGTGATGTCCCCAGAGTGTGGCAGACAATTACAGATATTATTACATCTGCATTGATTTTTTTAGGAGAGCCCAGCGTCTCAAAGCAATTAAAAAAAATTACAGTTCAGGAGTAGGCCAATTAAAATGCCCATGGGTCCTGCTGGGGGATGCTTGCCATGACTGTCAGAGTGTCACAATGTTCTCACTTGGCGGTTTTTAGACAAGTCAGGGCACACACATACTCACACACACTCACACACACGCATCTATGTACACCCCAACCACACACACACACACACACACACACACACACACACACACACACACACACACACAAGCAGAAAAGAGCTAGACCTAATTTGCAGGCAGAATTAGGATGGGTGCTTTCTCTGAGGTGGGCATCACCAGGGGAAAAAAATTCTACTAAATTTGCGAAGGAATCACTACAAGCAGAAATGGCAGTGCATTTTAAACAAATATATACACTGATCAGTCATTAAAACACTGACAGGTGAAGTGAATAACATTGATTATCTCGTTACACTGACACCTGTCAAGGGGTGGGATATATTAGGCAGCAAGTGAACAGTCAGTTCTCAAAGTTGATTCAATTCAATTCAATTCAATTTTATTTGTATAGCGCTTTTTACAATAGATATTGTCTCAAAGCAGCTTTACAGGAATGTAAAACACAGTACACACACAGTAACAATGTGTTGATGTGTTGGAAGCAGGAAAAATGGGCAAGTGTAATGACTTGAGTGACTTTGAAATGGTCCAAGTTACATTTACATTTACATTTATTCATTTAGCAGACGCTTTTATCCAAAGCGACTTACAAGAGCACACTCATACACCAATGGTAGCAGAGCTTCCATGCAAGGTGCTAGCTTACCATAAGGGCAACTTAGGGTTCAGTGTCTTGCCCAAGGACACTTCGGCATGGGATCACCCGGGCCGGGATTCGAACCACCAACCTTACGATTAGTGGATAACCCGCTCTACCGACTGAGCCACAGCCGCCCCAAGTTGTGATGGCTAGACACCTGGGTCAGTGCATCTCCAAAAACAACAGGTTTTGTGGGGTGTTCCAACAAGAAAAGGTGTTAGGGCAGTGGTTAGTACCTACCAAAAGTGGTCCAAGGAAGTACAACCAGTGAACTGGTGACAGTGTCATGGGTGCCCAAGGCTCACTGATGAGTGCTGGGAGCAAAGGCTAGTCCATCTAGTTTGATCCCACAGATGAGCTACTGTAGCACAAATTGCTGAAAAATTAGTGCTGGCTATGATAGAAAGGTGTCAGGACCTACAGTGCATTGTAGTTTGCTGCATATGAGTCCATGCCTCAACAGGTCAGAGTTCTTTTGGAAGCAAAAAGGGGACCTATATGATATTAGGCAGATGGGATTAATGTTATGACTGATCAATATATGTTAAAGCATGACAGATATATTGCCATATAATATAACCCTTTTATAATTGAGAATGAGTTTAAAAAGTCTGAATGTGCTGCTTATGATTCACTTATGTTGTCTTTTGATCTTTGTAGTATGTATACAGGCAGCATCCTTCTTCAGCTAGCAGGCTCAGAAAGGAAAAGCAATGACAATCTACTGTGCGTTTGTCTATTGTCTAATATCTATACCTATCTATACCTACAGGTGTATCTCAAAAAATTTGAATATCGTCCTTTTTTCACTAATGTAATTCAAAAAGTGGAACTTAATAAATTCTAGATTCATTACAAATAAACTGAGTTATTTCAAGCCTTTTTTTTTTAATGTTGATGATTGTGGCTTACAGCTCATGGAAATTAAAACTCCAGTATCTTAAAATATTAGTATAAAGAATTTATAATACAGAAATGTTGATCTTCTGAAAAGTTTGTTAATTTATATACTCAATACTTGGTTGGAGCTCCTTTTGCACGAATTACTGCATCAATGTGGTGTGGCATGGAGGCAGTCAGACCGTGGCACTGCTGAGGTGTTATGGAAGCACAGGTTCCTTTGATAGTGGCCTTCAGCTCAACTGTATTGTTGGGTCTGGTGTGTCTCATAGATTCAGGCGAGTCGGTTGGCCAATCAAGCACAGTATTACCATGATCAGCAAACCAGTTACTAGAAGTTTTGGCACTGTGGGCAGGTGCTAACTCCTGCTGGAAAAGGAAATCAGCATCTCCATAAAGCTTGTCAGCAGATTGAAGAATGAAGTGCTCTAAAATCTCTTGGTAGACACTGCACTGACTCTCGACTTGAGAAAACACAGTGGACCAACACCAGCAGATGACATGGCCCCCCAAATCATCACTGACTGTGGAAGCTTCACACTGGACTTCAACCAACATGGATTCTGTTCCTCTCCATCAATCCTCTGTGACCTGGGACCTTGATTTCTCTGGAACCTTGATTTCTGGGACTCTTGGACCTTGATTGGAACTGAAATGCATCATTTACTTTCATCTTCCTCATGATTGTGGTTGTGTGTACTGAAACAGACTGAGAGATTAAAGACTCAGGAAACCTCTGCAGGTGTTTTGAGTTAATTAGCTGATTAGAGCTCTTCTCAGGTCGACATTTCTGCATTATAAATTCTTTATTCTAGTATTTTCAGATACTGAGTTTTTGATTTCCATGAGCTGTAAGCCGTAATCATCAAGATTAAAAGAAACAAACAAAAAAAGGTTGAAATATTTCACTTAATCCTGAAAGTTTTATGAAAGTTCCATTTTTTGAATTAAATTACGCAAAAAAATTAACTTTTTCCACAATATTCAAATTTTTAAAAAGGCACCTGTATATTTAAAATAGTATTTCAGAGGACTCGGTTATTTTCTCAATAGACAATATAAATTAACTCAATGATATGCATATTTAATTCACAAGCTAAAACCTGGCCATGCACGCAACACAACCCAGACACCTTCCTCTGTTACAATTCCTTTCCTGCTCTCAAACTATGGTTGTGTTTCCTCCTGGGAGAAGTGGCCTCTCTGCTGGTCACTCTGCCAGCCTTACTGAGTTCCAGGGAAGAGAAGGAAGGGAATACTAATTACCGTTGTGGAGCAGTATAGGAATGAGAGCAGATAAGGAATGAATGTGATGTTACTATGGGACTGTGCCCATTAACTATTCAGATCTGCTCCAGGTCCTTGTTTCCTACGAACGGTATCAGCTGCAGGCAGGAACACACCACTTCATTGTTAACAACAGCACAAATATGTGGTGCCTTTGCTTCTGCTCAGTGCTCTGCCGTTGTTTTTATCCATTATTCATATAAACCAGGATTTTGATTTCTAGGCTTAAATTTGTCTCAACCAGGTCCGTACAATATTAAAGTACAAAAAAAAAGAAAACCAAAACACATTGTATAAACTTCTATGGCTTGGGGAATAAACAACAAAACCATTTTTTAAATCGTTGTTCATGTGCCTCTGTTTGATGTTTTGGAAAAAAGAAATGTTTCTTTAATCCACAAAGCATCCATATATTTATTTATTCTAGGATTAAACAATACAATACAGAACTTTTTTACACATATAAGCCTAATAGCAAAGCTAAAGCATAAGCTGCAAACATTTTATTAGCTCAAATAGCTGAAAGGTGTTTCTGTTTATCTATTAGTATTCTGATAAATGTCCTCATCTTGGATTACAGAGTTATAGGGTTTCAATAGGAAAACATAATCCATGGAATTCACTGAGAGCCAGTGACAACCCCCGGAAAAGAGGGGGAAAAATGAGTTTTCAACACAGGAACCCAATGCAATGCATGATTAGAGAGGAGCACATTGTAAAAATCATCAAAGGGAACGTGGTTAGATTTCTCGTACAACATTCAGTTTCAATTTTATGTGAGGAAATGACTGTGTTAGGAACCTCCAACTACAGCCAGAGCAAATGAGACTAATTAGACAAACAGGCCATTTTTTAAAATCGATAATTATCACTTGATATTTTATAGCCATGTGCTATAAATCTTCCGTCTTTCAGAAAAATTATAAAATAAATTGAAATCTGAACAGGAACTTTGTGTGCTATATTTTAACCATATGGATAAACATTGATTTAGAATGTAGAATATACACAACAGACATGGACATTCATGAAAGGATCTTTGTGTGAAATGTATGAAATAAACAAATATAATTCATTAAATATTCTGTGTCTTGAAAAACTGGTACGCATACAGTGGGGTCCAAATGTCTGAGATTACAGAAGGTTTTAGAATTTTTAAATATTTAAAACAAAGACAATAAATGTTCAATATCCTGAATATTTACAGTGGGGGAAAAAAGTATTTGATCCCCTGCTGATTTTGTTTGTTTGCCCACTGACAAAGAAATGATCAATCTATAATTTTAATGGTATGTTTATTGGAACAGTGAGAGACAGAATAACAACAAAAAAAATCCAGAAAAGCGCATGTCAAAAATGTTATAAATTGATTTGCATTTTAATGAGGGAAATAAGTATTTGACCCCCTCTCAATCAGAAAGATTTCTGGCTCCCAGGTGTCTTTTATACAGGTAATGAGCTGAGATTAGGAGAACACTCTTAAAGGGAGTGCTCCTAATCTCAGTTTGTTACCTGTATAAAAGACACCTGTCCACAGAAGCGATCAATCAATCAATCAGATTCCAAACTCTCCACCATGGCCAAAGAGCTCTCCAAGGATGTCAGGGACAAGATTGTAGACCTACACAAGTCTGGAATGGGCTACAAGACCATTGCCAAGCAGCTTGGTGAGAAGGTGACAACAGTTGGTGCGATTATTCACAAATGGAAGAAACACAAAAGAACTGTCAACTCTCCCTCGGCCTGGGGCTCCATGAAAGATCTCACCTCGTGGAGTTGCAATGATCATGAGAACCGTGAGGAATCAGCCCAGAACTACACGGGAGGATCTTGTCAATGATCTCAAGGCAGCTGGGACCATAGTCACCAAGAAAACAATTGGTAACACACTACGCCATGATGGACTGAAATCCTGCAGCGCCCCTGCTCAAGATAGCACATATACATGCCTGTCTGAAGTTTGCCAGTGAACATCTGAATGATTCAGAGGACAACTGGGTGAAAGTGTTGTGGTCAGATGAGACCAAAATGGAGCTCTTTGGCATCAACTCAATTTGCCGTGTTTGGAGGAGGAGGAATGCTGCCTATGACCCCAAGAACACCTTCCCCACCGTCAAACATGGAGGTGGAAACATTATGCTTTGGGGGTGTTTTTCTGCTAAGGGGACGGTACAACTTCACCGCATCAAAGGGACGATGGATGAGGCCATGTACCGTCAAATCTTGGGTGAGAACCTCCTTCCCTCAGCCAGGACATTGAATATAAAAATTAATTACTAAGACATTACCAAGTACTAAGTCATGTTTTGCAGAGGGGTCAAATACATATTTCCCTCATTAAAATGCAAATCAATTTATAACATTTTTGACATGCGTTTTTCTGGATTTTTTTTGTTGTTATTCTGTCTCTCATTGTTCAAATAAACCTACCATTAAAATTATAGACTGATCATTTCTTTGTTAGTGGGCAAACAAACAAAATCAGCAGGGGATCAAATACTCCCCCTCCCCCCCACTGTAATATATGTAATATGTGTGATGTAAACTGATTAGTATAAAAGGTCAGATTTTCCTGATTCCTGATCTCTTCTATTGAAGCACGTATTCATGTATACATGGATGGATTTGATCTAAAATGTATTAAAAGGTTTTGCACAAACTTGTGGAATCCATTCCAGCTTTAATAAACAAAACATTGCTAGTGTTGGCAAATTATACATCTCAGGATGTTTATTATAGGAAAATAATCCTAAACTGTGACATATTACAAATAACTACAGTATTTATAACTATATATAAATTAATAATAAAAAAGAATTGATCAAATAAACCAATAATTCAATTTTCAAATACATGGTAGGGTTGCTTAGGCCGTTCACCTCCCTGGATGGGGGTTTGATTCCCACCTCCACTGTGGGTGAGTGGAGTTTGCATGTTCTCCCTGGGCTTCGGGGGTTTCCTCCAGGTAATACAGTTTCCTCCTCCAGTCCAACAACATGCATTGTAAGCTGATTGGCATCTATAAATTGTCCATAGTGTGTGAGTGTGTGGGATAGGCTCCAGGCTCCCAATGATGCTGTATAAAATAAGCGATACAGAAAATGGATGTATGGAAATACTTTTAATAAAAAAAAATTGTGATTAGGGAGGCAATGGAATTTAGCATATGTTCTGTTACAAATGTAAGTCTTTTTTCTCATTAAGCCCCATGTTTAGTCATTCATTATTTATTCCATTGTTAATATGCAAGTCAGCTTGAAAAGGGTGTAACTCACATTTTTGCAATGTAATGTCATATCCATCTATAATTGTATTGACTTTTTTTTTTTTTTTTTTTGCATTTTAGCCTGCCTTGTTTATCATTTTGGCATATGTAACCTGTTACAATCTGTTGTAATTCCTAGTTTTAACATTTTTTCAACATCTTTGTAACAAAGATAATTATTTTTCAGTTCTATCTTTTGCTCTCCAGATCTAATTTTATTATAAGCTAATAAATGTTTAGAAATTATCTACCATTTAAAACAAATGAGAAAAAGCCACACATAGACAAAATTATGTCTAGGTTCATTGCCAGCTCAGATTTTAACATGTCTGAATGAACTGAAAGTGAAATGCCTGGGCATATGGGAAGCAGAAACGGGAAGCTGAATTCTGCATGGGTCAGGGAGTGGAGGATAAGAAGCACATCTAAAGAAGGACAATATGGGAAATTGTCATGCAAATCATTTACTCATGGACACACCATGCCACTTGCATTAAGAGGACTGTTGCATCAAGAGGCAGTGCAAGGGGGTCTCCATTTTCCCTAGGCTGCCCAGGACTTTTTGTGCTTTCTAAATCCCGTGAGAAGAAAGCTGCATGGTCTGGGATAGAACTGCTAAATCTAGTTATGGAATCAGTAGTTTGATTGGTACAGAATAGCAAAACAAATTGCTGAGCCATTCAGTTAGTGTGGATAATAAACAAGAGCTGTGAAGATTCAGATTCACAGCATTGATTGTAATAAAAAAATAAAAAAATAAAATAAATAATAATAAAAAATAATACATACATACATACATACATACATACATACATACATACATACATACATGCATATACAGTATACATACATACATACATGCATACATACATACATACATACATACATACATACATACATACATACATATATACATTTACATTTATTCATTTAGCAGATGCTTTTATCCAAAGCAACTTACAAATGAGAAAATACAAGCAAAGCGATATAGAGAACAATACAAGTAGTGCTACCATACAAGATCCATCCACGCATACATACATCCATCCATCCATCCATCCATCCATACATACATACATACATACATACATACATATAACTGATATTCAGTGCTGGTTTTGCTTTTGAGCCAGAGAGTAGTACCATCACAGGTGGGGTGAGGTTTGTTACTATGCCTGCAATGAAATAAGCACAATAAGTAAAGAGTAAAACATGATAGGTGTGCATCACAGAACAATAATCCATGTGGGCGGTGTGATTATTTTTGTTTTTAAAACTACAAGTGCTTTACTTCTCTTGTACAACAACAGGATAGGCAGTAATAATAATAATAATAATAATAATAATAATAATAATAATAATAATAATAATAATAGTAATAATAAAATATCCATGCATTAATGAACATCATGTCATACTTTTTAACCAAACCATAGTTACATTTAATGTTGTGAAACATCTGCAAAGACAAGTCAGTTCATGGTTTCTCTTATGTTATAGCAGTTATCAATTGTTTCCTCACCAGCTTTTGTTTCTTGTCTTTAGTTGACAAGACAAAAAGCCACAGCTTGACAAAAAGCACAAAGTTTCCTCTCTCTTCTGTAGACTTTCCCATGTCAGAAAACATACAATGTGTTGACACTGGTGACTATGCTAAATAAATGCTTCCTCACAGATATCCCCTGTATTACCTGCATTTTTAATTTGTTTATATGTCACTCATTCAAGTCCATGTGTACACTGTTAATATAATAATAAACATATTAGTAAGACTGGAATTAATATAAACCTGTGACATGGTATATACTATTCACATATTGGCAGTGGTATTTTCTGGTCTTGTTTGCTGTATTAAGATATACATATATTGTACATATTTCCCTTTTCCAGAATTGCATGTGTTGATATACAATGGTGACAAGTTTGAAAGCTAAGGACACACTGCATAGTCTCCACGTACTAGAAGACAGTGAATTTGACCAAAGCATGGTTGTTGTTACTATGGACACATTGCATTAGAATAACTGCATTATTATGTACCCTGCAGACAGAAATACTGTCCAAGCTGCTTTTATAGAAATTAATTCAGATCTTCTGACCAATCGGAATTGAGTATTCAAGAGCGCTGTAGTGAAAATAAAATTTTATGCCAAAAGAGAAAAACAGAGACCCATACGCTTAGATCATGCATTGCTCTTTATATACTACATATACATTAATAGCTAACTACAACAGTGCTGTTCTGTTTATGGTTTTTAACCATCGAATACTATTTTTCTTTCTAAAAATCAGACAACATGCAACAGCAGATTTATGCAGTGCTCATAAATGTACTGTATAATAATGTACAATAATGTACAAATTACACTGCCAATACCACATTGTACTATTTAGCTCATATGTCAATATACAATGTTTGGAAACATATTATTTGAAAGGTATCTACACTGGCCCTTCATAAGACATTCATGAGATTTTAGAAAGCAGTGCTGTTGGATTTATATAATGCTTATGTTAAATACCACAAAGTTTTTATGAAGTACATTGCTTTGTCATTGCAAGAAATACTACCAGCACCTTAATGAAATACCGAAAGTGTCTATAAAGTGTTCACTC
Organism: Noturus placidus; assembly: GCA_022414735.1. NCBI lineage: Eukaryota > Metazoa > Chordata > Actinopteri > Siluriformes > Ictaluridae > Noturus > Noturus placidus. The sequence goes on from JAFFST010047619.1 coordinate 248,867, forward strand.
GTAATCTTGACTCTTAGAAGGTGTATTTACTGTCGATTTTGTATAGAACCATAGAATTGAAACATCATCTACTGAAGTGCTTGCATTCAAAATTACTATTCCAATACACCTTCACTTATTTATTGAACATATGCGCCAACAAAATGTATTATTTTAAACCCCTCAAACTAAAGTGGCAATCATATTTGCATTTACAACAGTATTATAAAAAGAACTATACTTACATTCTTCAGCTTTTTAAAAGTAATATGAATGTCTTGTTGGTAAAGATAAACAAATAATTAATAAGTATAAAAAAAAGCAACAATCATGACCAACATGTCATCTCACATTCTGATATATATCTTTCATAAATTCTTCAGCATTTCTTTATAAAAGAGTAATGCAATGCTTATAAATGTGTTATAAAGCCCCTATGTAGGTATATTTCAATTAAAGTAAGTAAGGTCAATTACGTGTTCTTTTATACTTTTTTTTCCATCTTATTTCTTTATGCTATTTACTTTAGGTTCCTCGCTTATTTTTTTGTACCTCTTTTATAATCATGTTACATTCATTAAGACAAATTCCTAACATCAAACCGTGCCAAAAAAGATAAATCCCTGAGCCTGTGGATCATGATGTGCATTTGATTAGAGGGCTAAAGGAAAGTAATTACAGACTGATCAAGGCAAAAGAGGTCACTCAGTTTCTAACCACAGTCCCTCTCCTCACTTTAAAATCTCAGAGGCTTAGTTTAGCTTAAAATGACTGGTTAAATTTATGCTTCCCAGAAAAAGGTGTCCTTCCTTCAAATTCAGTCAGGATGTTGTCTTGTTACTTTTTACTGTCAAATCTCAGCACAGAGTTTTTATATGCATTGTGTACTGGATCACATGCTGTGCTACCTAAAATGCATAAATAAACCTGACTAGAGACAATTTATATTTCTCTCGATCAACCATACCTTTCTGCTTTATTTTACGCTCATTTATTTCAGAGAGAGGTGCAGGAAAAGTGCTTCTAAAAGCAAGGCTGACTTTGGAGACTGTGGTGGAAAAATAGCACCCTGCTGACCTGGACCAGCATCCTCGTTGACAAGACACCATGACGAGCCTCACTCAGGCGCTGTGATTGCAAATGGACCACTCTCGTGGTATTTGCTTGTGGTTTGATAGGCAGGTCTGGATGCCTTTAGCATTATCAGAAAGCATCCTTGTGTTCCTTGAGCCAGTCTGAATTAAAGAGCAATAACAATAACCTGCCAAGTCACACCAGCATGCCAAGACTAATGTGTTTTCCAAAATAGAGGGTTCACTGTGTTCTTTTTTTTTTGTCCCAGTAAAAATGTTCATATTTACATGGGCAAGCATAACTGGTGACAAGTGACACAGAAACCATTATAGAAATAAAGAGAGGTTCTGCCTTGTGCTCTGACTTCACACGCCACTGAAGCTCATCAAATTGGTTCTTGTTCTGTGGTTAGATGCATACATGAGGAAGCTCAGTCTCAGGAACGGAGTGTCAGCAGACTTGCATGCACATAGCAAGCGAATGTAAGGGAGAGAGAGAGAAAGAGAGAGAGAGAGAGAGAGAGAGAGAGAGAGGAATCTGAAAGAGAAGTGATCCCAACCTCCAGAGAAACTAAGGTGAAGGTGAAATCACAGAGGAGCAGTGTGACCATCTGATTTTTTTTTTTGTCCCCGTCACACTCCAGATATGTTGAGACGGCAGTGTAACTGCAACAACAATAGGAGTCCCTGGAGAAATATAAAGGAGAATAAACAAAAAAGATGCATACGTCTGTCATGTTTACAAAAACTGTTGACAAAAAAATATGTAACGATATAATGACTTACTGTGAATTCTAATCTATACCTCATGCTCCTTATACTTCAGAGGATGACAAAACTAAAAGAGCATCTCTAACATCTATTACAGAAATCAAAAAATCATTTAAGGCATTCACTAATGGATATTTCATCACAAGGCCTACTTTAGAGATCTTTTAAAAAACTGAACTCCATAAACAAGCTACTCTCAGGTATACAGTACAGCATTCACTTTTCACTGTATTTCTTTTCCTAGGTATTTATGACATGTTTTACACTTGACTCACACTCTCATGTACTGTATTTGCACTTGGTGTATAGTCCTGTGTACTGTTCTACAGTTGTATGTCATACCATGGTCCTGAATAAATGACATTTTTTTCCATTGTACAGTGGTGTGAAAAAGTGCTTGCCCCCTTCCTCATTTCCTGTTCCTTTGCATGTTTGTCACACTTAAGTGTTTCGGAACATCAAACCAATTTAAACAATAGTCAAGGACAACACAAGTAAACACAAAATGCAATTTGTAAATGAAGGTGTTTATTATTAAAGGTGAA
>JAFFST010047619.1:252493-263290 GCA_022414735.1 Noturus placidus
TTGGTTTGATGTTCCGAAAGACTTAAGTGTGACAAACATGCAAAAGAACAGGAAATGAGAAAGGGGGCAAACACTTTTTCACACCACTGTATATAAGGAATGACAATAGCACATTTGACTTGATTTTTTAATGAGTCAAAAATGAACAAAGTAAGGAAAATCCATGTTGTGCTACACTTTCCTTGGAATCAGTTCAGTTTTCAGAAACCTAACAAGTCAATATTAAGAAGCTATTCTTATTTTATTTAATAGCATACACTGTGTCCATCTAAAAACTGCATGTTAACAATGAAAAGGAGATAACGGTACCAGAAAAAGTCAGAAACAAATTGAATTAGATTCCCCTGTAGATAATATATTTGATAAGAAGAATGGCTTTTAAGATTCACTGTCTTAGACAAAAATGATAAAAATGTTCTCATGGACAGAAAGACATAAAGGAATGGCACTTCATAGATAACTAATGAAAAAGATAATAATGTAGCTTTCACTTTAAGAAATGTAAGATAACGGAACCAACCTAACTCATCGCAATGACTGCTGCCAACTATATGTTACTGAATGCCCATCAGGGGATAGCTACAGGAAAGAAAAAGGGGGGGTGAGTGAATTATATGTAATATGAACTCTTCAATTTCTCAAAGGAATTAGCTCAATTCATTACATACAGTACTTTCACATAAGGGGCAGACATGAAATGGATGATTGCCTGTAAATGGGCTTGTCACGATTGGAAAAATGCATATAAGGCACAAGAAAAGAGATGAGTTTAGTCTTAATGTTAATATAGGCAGTTACGGCATATCCCTGTTTTAAAAATGGGCAGGAATTACAGTTAATTTTCATTAAAATAAAACCTAGACAACAGACAACAGAAGTAATCAAACGATTGCATTTAAAATTGTGTTAAAGACTGTACAGAGATCTCAATTTTGCCATGGTGAAAGTTTACACAGCTCAATTAAATTTACACAAGAACAAGGGACTAAAGCCGAGTAGCATGTTCATCAGTTTGATATGCGTTTGTGTGCGAGAACAAAGCTCCATGACAGCCATGCAGGTGTATGATCCATCTACAGCAACGAGAGAGAGAGAGAGACTAACGTCAGCCGGTTTTCCACTTAAGCTCAGATTCAGTGTGTCTGGCCAGCCCTACTGTTGCCGCTGTCTTGTTTTTGACATTTTTAAGGAGGGCCTCCTGTAGGCTTTCTGCTCAAGCTTGAAAATAAAATGGGAGTCTTATAAAAGCCAGAGAAAGAAAATGGCAGACTGGTGTAGCAAAAAGCTGCATTTTCCCCTAGACATCTTTCCTTAAAGGCTTTTCCCCTCTCTCTTTCTCTCTCTCTCTCTCTCTCTCTCTCTCTCTCTCTCTCTCTTTCTCTCTCTTCTCACCACTTCTTTTCATCTCACTCTACTGACACAAATCTTATGCCACTACTTTTGTTTAACGTAGGCCATTAATGAAGAGCTCTCCAGCTAAATACGTCTTTATTCTGCTATTAACTGTGGCGCTTGAAGTAGGCACTGAAGAGGGAGGGAGTCTGAAACCCTTCAAAGTCGAGGCATTTAGAGCCACTTTCCCATCAATCAGACCCTGTGTCCAGTAAGTGGCGCTTACATTTACATGAAATATTCATAAAGCATTCACTTCTGCTTTCTCCTGCCCTAATCATTACTTTTAAAAACCCCTCCACCCCTGAAAAAGCTACAATCATGTCACCGAGTAGAGGAGAATTACAGGATATGTCCCTTCTTTGTGTGGTTGGCCTCCAGTAGGTGGACCATTTTGTTCTAATAGAGAAACCACAAGCAACCATCAAAGGTCTTCCACCCTATGCATGATGTTTTCATATCTTGCAAACAAAAATGCATTCTGACATCTCTCGCCACCATATTTAACATTTCTCAAGGTGTCAAGGTATGCAAATGATAAAGTTAATGGTAAAATTTTCATTCAAAGTTTTTTGGGAAAAACAATGCCTTTAATAAACATTTCTCGACATTATTATCGCAACAATAGCACAGAATTATCAGTGTGACAAATAATATCAATATGAGCTTGAATTTGATTTGGACTAATGGGAATTAAACCATTTTCAGGGTCACTCTTGTGTACAGCATGTTGATTGTACAACTTCATCCAGAAAAGGAATAGAAAAAAGATCAAAATAAGTTTCATTGTCAAATGCCTTTATATTCACATACAAAAGATAAAAAAAGGTTATGAATAAATTGTATTATCTTTAAATATGGATATATCTATATAGAACACATTCATCTTTTCTTCAGACAACCCAATAATTAATATTATTTAAGCCATGCACATTGCACAATGGCCGAAATGTTGTCTCAGTAAAATAAAAGTGTTTTAATCTATCTAAAGCAATAAAATTAGTAGATGCTCTAGCTTAAAAGAATATGTCCTGTGCACCCAAAGCAGGAACATTTCCCAAACATAGCTAACTGTGCTAACATAGATTTATTAGCATGGTTTATATAACTCATATTTAGGAATTCATGGACCTGGAAAAAGGGATTAGAACATTTATTTCATGCAGAGCGATGATCCTGTCATTAATGGTCGATACTTTCATCATCATTTAAAGCAGAGGAATTTGCCCAGTGACACCTCGTGGCCGACATATCAGGGTTGTGCAGCTGTGCTCGTTATCTGCTGGAGACCTGCTCTGCTCATGCAATGTGGACCAGAGCCCATCAAATGTGGATTAGGCTGTCAATCACAGGGCTTCTGCCTATACCGTGCTACAATTTTTCTCAAATGTCACCAAGATCAGAGTAATTTCTTGGCTAATTGCATCTCGTTGCTCTTAATGTGGATCTGTTACAGGGTTTGACAGGGCTGTGTTTCTGGGCTCAGAGCTCATAGATTGGAAGACAGAGGGCAGCTATTGTTTTGAGGAGAATATGTATGCAGCCGCACAGTGCATCAAAATCAGCTATGCACTATGCGCTCTGTTTTTTTTTTTTTTTTAAATGGAGTATTCAGAAATGTTTTCTGAAACTGTGCCACTCTTGATAAAATACTTCCAGTTGGAAATAGATTGCACTTAGATTTGCACTTAGATTTGCTTTTGAATTATACTAGATTGTACATTACAGAGAATTATTACAAGTACAATGTACTGTAACTACTTCCTTTCTGTTCCAGTATAACCACTCATACATTCATGTTTTCCCATTTAACACTACACAAACGCACATGTATATGCTATATAAGTATTGCCAATTTCTCTTGAATTTAATATCAAGAGAATTTTACAGCATTACATTCACAGTGTCATGTAAAAATGAAGAAGAATCACTGGAACTAAAAGCCTGCTTCATTCCTTTTTCGACACAGAAAATGAATAGGGAGGGACCCCTTATTAACATACATAGAAAATAAAACAGGGCATCTACATTATATATTAGAGCATTGCCAAATGATAAAAAGTAGCCCTACAGCAACATAATCGTTTCCCTCTCACATTCTGCTTATGAGAAATTGCTTGATATTGCTGTCAAAGGTTCAGTGGAAATTCTACAATGCATTAAGCAATTTATAAGTATAGCACTAATCTCCTCCAGATTTAACATTGAAATGAGATTCCACTTGGTTCTGCTGGTTCCGCTTTGTAATGCTTTAGAAATATTAAAGCATAAGCCCCATTGAGTAAGCCTCCAAGGGTTCTATCTCCTTCACAGACAACCTAATATAATTTGTACTTGTAATAAACATTGGTGTAGTGCTACATGCTAACACGAAGATTTTCATCCTGCACAGTTATCATCTTAAAGTGAATTTTTGTGCTTCAGTCTTCAGAGATGGTATAATATCTTTGCTATTTCTCTGCACTGTACAACATCTGGATTAGACTACATCTGAGCCATTAAGAGCTCATTTGGTATTGGAAAAAAACTTTAGTAATTGGTATACACTTGTGCAATGATGGATGAATAGATCAACAGTAGAAAATATTTCCAGATCTCCCTAATTATGATATTAGAAAATAGAATTACAGAAAAATGACAATAACAGATTTTTAGCTCCCTTTTTTCCTTGACAACAAAATTTCCTTTAAAACAAATACATAAAACCACAGTCAACAACTCCCACACACACACACACACACACACACACACACACACACACACACACACACACACGCACACACACACCCCTTTCCTTAACTTTGTACGTCCAGCTGCCCCTATTGTGCTTATATTATACATTGTCTCTATTTGTTATGACTATTTTTTATATAAGAAATGACAGGGCTACCCTTCATATCTCATACACTAGTTGACTGACAACTTAAAACCATGCTTAGTTTTGCATTTGCATTGCATTTCTATTGCAGTATACCATTAAAGACAGTACAAGGATTTTATTTTGTCTAAAACTGCACTTACTTTAAGAAAACAACACATTCACAATCTGATTTCTTGCAAAATTGATTATTATTATTATGAATGTTTTAATACAGTTTAATGAAAAGGCATGCTTCACTATTCACTTTCTCAAAAAGTATGTACAATGAATGCTATGAGCAAAATTATTCTTGCATCTAATATCAGATTATAAATATGAGTCATGACAGTAGTTTTTGGGGTTGAAGTGAGCAAAAGGTACAATTGGGGTTATTGTTTAAAAAAAAGAAGTGTTTTTAAGGATACAACCATGAACTAAGAGCTTTTGTTCTGCTTCACTAAATGGAAGTGGACAATTTGTCCATTTTAATTTAGCTGATATAACAGAAGACAATAGCAGTACACTTAAGTGAAATTATTTCAGCATGATTAAGCAAAACTTTCTCTGATGAAACAGTCATTATGCATGGACAGACATCTTAAACGATGAATACATAGTGCCTTTAATCATTAACCTCACACTAGCACAGATGTAGAAATTGTAGTCCCCAGCAATTATTATGTTAATGCATCTGACTCCATTACAGCAAAGACACAAAGATCATCTGCAGTGACCGAACTCAAATACAAGACATGCAAGGTAAAAGTTAAAAAAGCTATGAAGGTTGCAAAGCTGTGTAGAGATATGGAGATATATCCGTCTGTTCTTTTATGATGAAGAGATATTTTTAAAAGAATTAAAGCTTCACATTAACATTGTGTACTTTACATAATTGGGTTCACTAAATATACTTTGGTGGAAATTAGAGTATGTGTTTTTATAGTGAAAGTACAGTATATTAAAATACAGCAAAACAAAAAACAAAACAAGAAGTCAGTTACTAGTGTGGAACTCTAAACTTCTAGGCTATGGATGAGTCAGTGAGAATTGATTATATTAATGGAAACTGCCAATAATTAATATAATATTTCTGTAATTCCGACATGGTTTTATATGTACCAATTTTATGTACAATGAAGGTTACAAAGCTTAAGGTTAGCGGCAGGAATGGCATTTATAGCTTTTTTTATACTACTTTACATAACAAAATTAAACAAGGAGATTTGAAACTGGCATGCTTATTGACTTAAAGATGTTTTTTTTAAAGCATAGAATATAATATAATAGAATGGTATTACATAAGTAATGTTACTGTCTTCAGAGGTTGAATAATAGCGCTATTCACTTTCAGAGCTATACAACATCTGAATTAGACTACCTGTGTATCATAATGAGCTCATTTGGTATTAGTGTAAACTTATGGTATACATACATAACTTGTGAAGTGATATATAAGTAGATGGAGAGTGGAAAATATTTCTAGATGTCCCTAATTACATAATTAGGAGTCCCCGTCATACTTATCTTATTTGATATAGACCGTGTCCCTCTTTAAAAAAATATTATTATTATTATTATTATTATTATTATTTATTTTTTTTTTTTAAACTACTTAATTCATGTGAAATATTGTTCATTGAAATTTCTACACATTTTTAATTAGAGCAAGTTCTAGTAAAGTAGTGATTCTTATTTACACATTATATATTTTCTCAAAAATGTATACTGAATTAAAACTGTTGTGTACTATATAGTACAATATACTTAAACAAATGCAAGAAAAGAAACCATGATGTCATATAGTAGGCTCACAACCTACATGAGACTGTATCATTAATTGACCAGTATTAATGATTATGTTAGAGAGCAGGGTTGAATGAGAATGAGTGACTGTAATTTCCAATAAGCGCTCAGGAAAGAGTATTCTCAAGCAAAATGGCTGCATAATTGGAGCCATCCATGACACAAGGAACACACTGTGGCTGCTGTTTCTGCATGCTGCCTAGCGACTCTAATTACTAGGTTTTCAGCAGGGAGGTAGGAGAAAAAAAAAAGATGTTGGGACGAACACGCCTGGTGCCTCACAATTCTGTCAACTGATGGGTTGTTCTGTCGCAAGCGCAGGAAGCTGGCCCAGAATCCCCAGAGTGAGTTTGGATAGACCCCAGCACTGGTCATATCAACAAATCCTAATCAAAAGCCTGCAATTGTCAGCTGTCACAGACTTTTTTGCGATCTTTGATACCTTACCCTCCCCTCCCAATCTCCCCACCGTACACAAGCACATACAGATATTGTACTCATGTCTGCACACAAGCACACAAGCTCTCTCTCACCCTCTCTCTCTCTCTCTCTTTCTCTCTCACACACACACACCCACACGCACACAAACACACACACACAGCCATAAATCCAACTTAATTGAAAAGAAGGAATTGTGCTTTTACAATCATTTATATTTTAAACACAAAAACGTATGTTATACCAGGTGTAATGATATAAGACAAAAACATATTTGTAATAATAGCTGCTGTGTCTTTAGTTGTGCGTAGAGCATAGTGTTGGGAGAGTGAGAAAAGTTTGAGGGCAAAGTTTATAGTCAGGTGGCTGAGAAGTTGTCAGGAAGTCACTGAGTTCTAGAGCAAGACTGAGGTCACACTGAGTGCACTTCTTTTCCTACTGTGGCCAGTAGCAGCAAATTACACAAAGCGGCTTAAATCTGACCCATGCCTTTGAAATGGTAAAAAAAAAAAAAAAAATACTACAATAGTTCAAGGAGCTGAAGAGCTCCATCCTGCATTTAATGTTCTTTGCCTCAGTTTAAGATTAAATTGGTTGGTTTATTGAGTCCAGCCAGAAACAAACAATACCGTTTTATTGTGTTCAAGTCTCCTTTAGGGCAATCCAAAACTTGTGCACTAATTCAGGGGAGACTTGAAGGCTGTGTGGCTTTGATCAGCCGACTGTTGCTAAGTAGCTTTAAGGGTTTTTAAAGGACCTAAAATGTTTTTAAAAAAAAGCAGGGATCAAATGCATGAGAAATTTGACGGTCCAGAAGCAGGTTATATGTTGGAAAGTAAGAGCATTCCTGCATAACGTACAGCCGGTTAGCATACATCAGCTGCCTGGGGATGAGTGAACAAAAAATGAATATAAAAGCAGATTAGTAGCATGTTTAACCCCTAACACAAGTGCAAGAAACAGCTTTATCTCTCTACACGAGCCTCTATAAGTCTGTGTTTATTTGCATGGGTCTGTCCACAGGGTATACACAAAGAAAACAGGTTCTCTAAAGCATGCTGCTACCGCGGGCCCCTGGAAGCAAACCAGCTCCTAATAGTGAGCAGGTTATTAAAGAGACCTAGGAAGAAAAGAGTGTGGGATGGACACACACACACACACACACACGCACACACACACGCACACACACACGCACACACACACACGCACACACACACGCACACACACACATACACACACATGTACACACACAGAGTGAAGGGGTGGGGATACTGTGTATGCCAGAGAGTTGTACATGAGCAGCAGGAGGCATATTCATGAAAAGCTTTCATTACTACAAGGAGAGATACAGAGGAATACTAGTGTATAAAACCATATAAACCATATTCCCTGCATGCATTGTTGCAGTGTATTTTGTCCTAAAGAAATGAATGGATATATAATAAATAACTGGTGTGCACTATAAAATTACGTTATGAAAATTCAGCAGGGATGTCCTTGTTAATATACACATAATTTAGTGCTTAAAAAAAGCCCTGACTCTGTATTTAATAGGCATTTCCTGTACAGAAAGAGCACTTTTCCCCCCTTTTATATAAAGCAATATTGCAGCAGAGCTAACCTTTGCAATATGAAGCTCCAGCTTTATTAACAATAACTGTTATTTATCCCTGTGTTGGCCAAGGTTTATTTTGGGCTATTTAGCTTGGTGAACCCCTCTAACATCGTTAATTAAGCTGTTTGATAATGTAGCATGTAGGATGCCTACCTGTAATTATAGCACTGTAATGAGCTACAGTGCATGAGGGGAGAGAGTGGAGAGGTCAGCAAAACGCAACCAAGCATTGGTGTTTTAATAGACACTTAAATAGTGTTAATTAAGCTCAAAGTAATGGACAAGAGCCCTGGAAATTGCCCTGCCATCTCTGCCATGGAAAGCCTCTAGAATTGTAAGTGGGAATTTATGAGCAGGAGCCAGTGTTTCCAAATGAATTCCTGCACTGTTTTTTTGGTTGCCACCCTGCCCAGAGGAAAAGCTCACTGTTACCTTGTTATCTGGCACATGGCAACTTTTCAATGTCTGAAATGGCAGATGCTGGTAAGCAAAATGTTGAATACCTCATTTATGTAGTAGTCCAGAGTGAATAGAAATCCCAGAAAAATCCCAGAGGTTACCAGCAACCAACTCGCAAAAAGGGAAATAAACATTGTGGCGGATTATGCATATAGATAAAGTAAACAATACATTATTGATCTGTGGTATATCGTTCTCAGATTCAATGTGCTATATATTTAAATATAATATAATGTTAACCAAATATAATTACATTTTACTTGGCATGTGATCTACATTATTCTAAGATTATTCAAATGAGTTGATCAGAAATGAATCTTTAAATGAATTTATCTGAATTTGTGTCCATTATATTTTATAGAGGTGTCTAATTGACTCATATTGCCACATCAACATTTGTCATGATATTTAACATATTAATACATTTAATTGACATTACATATTTGAGTAAAATTATATGTTTTACTACCTGTAATTTCCTCAGCTATGTGCCTTAGGCTAAAATAGTGAGGCAACATTGGGCTTTGCAACATAATACATTTACTCCTTTCATTATTTAATTCACCCATAAACTATTATCGTGGTAAACCCATTATTTTGTTCAAAGAGTAATATCACATATGAGTATATATAGTGTAATATAGTGTTATACCCTGTTTCCTATAAAAAATATCATTCTTTGGAAGCAGCCAACTTTCCATGTGCATTTGATGATCCTACTCCTGCTATAGCTGATTTAAATAGAGCTGATTTTCACAACACCTATCCATGCATCTGTGTCACATGGTGCTACTAGCTCATGTTTATTATCGTTTTTTGATTTGGCTGTTGCACAATGGTGTGATAACAGTCATTATAATACCTGTGAGGAAATCAATGTGCTTATTAAGAAAGAAGCCTGGGGCTTATTTTTCATTAGAAAACAAACACTTCTGGATAAAGTGGTGGGAGGGATCTGAAAGCCACAGGCTTAACAAAAGGAATCTGTAGCACAGTGGTGTATGATGCCATTTTTACATTGTAGGCATTGCATAACTTTTGTAAAAAGGGCTTATTATAATTTTTAAAAATACCAAAATGTGTGTCAACTAAAATTATGATTCAATGGTGCATGTTATTCCATGTAACAATTCCATGGTTTATAGTATACAGGTTAATATGTATGTAAAAATAGCTCTAATTCAAAATTATATCTTCTTTGAAGAAACTAGAAATAATGTTTTTGTTCTTTTTAATTTCAAATGTTACTGGTAATTGTGTGTTGCAGAGTGAGATATCTAATTTGAACCCATTCTTAAGTCATTCAACAACTTTGAGTTAAGTACAATGAGAAATAATTATAGCAACAACCAGAAACATATTTGTATCCGTGCCTGTATGGGCTAACTCTGTGACCTTACAGCCCTGATGAGAGATCTCTGTAGCTTAGGAAACAAGGGTTTCATTTATGCAGTAAAACATAAATGTGCAAAAATGCATCTGTAGATTCAAGTTTAATTTTTTAGTTTCGAGTTTATTAAAAGGCATCATTGTATGACACACAAGTATATTGTTGTATCCTAGCTGCCACTATATATATATATATATATATGTGTGTCAGCAGATGGAAGCATGAAGTGCTCTAAAATCACCTGGTAGATTCTGCATTGACTCTCGACTTGAGAAAACACAGCAGACCAACACCAGCAGATGACATGGCACCCCAAATCATCACTGACTGTGGAAACTTCACAACTTCAACCAACGTGGATTCTGTTCCTCTCCACTCTTCCTCCAGACTCTGGAGCCTTGATTTCCAAATGAAATGCAATGTTTACTTTCATCTTCTTGTGGTTGTGTGTACTGAACCAGACTGAGAGATTAACAAGGCTAAGGAAACCTTTGGTGGTGTTGTGAGTTAATTAGCTGTTTGGAGCTCTTCTCAGGTCGACATTTCTGCATTATAAAGTCTTTATTCTAATATTGTGAGAGACTGGATTTTTGATTTCCATGTTCTGCTTTTCGAATTAAGCTATGGAAAAAAAAAAAAACTTTTCCATGATATTAAAAGTGTTTAAGCTGCACCTATATATATATACTGTATATACAGTATATACAGTATATATCCATCCATCCATCCATCTTCAACCGCTTACTCCTTTTCAGGGTCACGGGGAACCTGGAGCCTATCCCAGGAGGCATCGGGCACAAGGCGGGGTACACCCTGGACAGGGTGCCAGTCCATCGCAGG
>JAFFST010047619.1:265133-285108 GCA_022414735.1 Noturus placidus
GTTTGATGTTCCGAAACACTTAAGTGTGACAAACATGCAAAGGAACAGGAAATGAGGAAGGGGGCAAACACTTTTTCACACCACTGTATATATTTAGTCTAATAAATATTGACTTAAATAAATTTCATACAATTAAACTAAATGAATGTAATAAATTAGTAAACGCTAATAAATGTACATATCACATTCGTTTAAGAACAAATGCAAATAGTTATATATCAAGAAAGCATTTTAAATGCTGTGATAAAATGCAGTAAATTCACTGAAAGTATATAATATTGTACTACAGCACATTGGCTATGTTTACATCCACATCAAATTCCACTTAAGGTCTATATTCACTTTGCAGCCATATTCTGAATATGATGTTAATATGCGTGCAAGCACTGCAATATTCCTGTATACATGAATGTTTAAGTGTGCCTGCGTTGCCATTCCTTAAGACCTAGCCTACAGCTAGACTGAGCATGCACATATATCTCCTTTCACTGGATTTTCTGAATAAGGTGTTTACATGCATGACATTTCTGATTAAATCAGGCATATTCCAGGTGTGGGAATCAGAATATTGTCTTAATCTGAATCGGGCAAGCTGCTTACAGCTTTTGCATGACTCAATACTAATTGAGTCAATACCATATTCTGATTAATATCAGAATATTGATGTGCATATAAACGTGGTCTCTGGCTCAGTACTGCCAGATGCTTTGATAATTTTCTGAGGCTATTTAGAGAGTGTAAGAGTGGCCAATTCTCTCTAGTTCTTGTCCTGCTCTCCCCCTTTCCTTTGCTTCCTCAAGCATCACTTGGCCCTTGAATAAAACCATGGGCAAAACATGGCCCCGCTGAGGTCTAGAGTCAAATGGATCTGAAAACACTTTTCAATGTGACACATTTAGCGCATAACATGTTTTCAGTGAGAGCTGTTAGAATGGCCTGAAATTTGAAATGTGACAGAGTGGCTCCCTACTGTGCTGTAAGCTAGTTCTTTGATGTATCGTGCTGTAATGTGGTTGTTATCCATAATCGGCTTGCATTCAAGAGGCTGCTGTGAATGAAAGGTACAGCACTAGCATGTTCTATGGTGCATAAAAATGCAGCAGCCCTCACACTCACCCTCACACTTGGCCACCCCTAAAGCTAAGAAAGACTATGGACCAATTTAAGGGCTTACCACCACCTAACACTACCACCCAAGCAGACACACACACACACACACACACACACACACACACACACACACACACACACACACACGGGCACACACTATGCAGTCAGTGGGTGCTGGTGGAGAGGTTATGGGGTATGATATAATATGATATTTGCCACACTGTGATGTTCCACTTAAGGAGTTAGCAGATGCTTATGCAAATTCCCGGGTTCTGTGTGTTCACGATAACATAAGTTTAAACAAGAAATAAGCCTAATGCTATTGCATTAGGCAGCGATGTTAGAGGATGAAAGTAGACAACCATAAGAGCTCTGCGATAGGCATCATCATTTCAAGGCTTTCCTGAAAGTATTATGAAATTGCAGGGGGATACCTCAAACATAAATCAACAGATAGAAGAGCAAAGGGCTGATTTATAATCTTTTTACAGTGATTCAAAATGACATGCCATAATGGTATTTTGATGCAGCAGAAGAGGCATTAAATAAAGTATACAATGGGACAGGATGGTGAGATACACTTAAGTCTTATCTTGCTATGCTCTGGGGCATTATCTGAGTGACACCTGTGTTTCCAGCTTTGTATAGCAGAAGAGTGCTGAAACGCTCTCCCACTCACTAACACAGATGCCTGATTTCTGCATTCGAGTTTCTCAAAAAAAATGCATTAGTCATAAAGATTGAAGGAGCATATTAAACTCAGCCAGACGGTGATTACTCTGTAAGAGGAGAGGCTTGGAACATTATTACCGTGTGGCTCCGCATCAGGTTTTAATTTACAGATGATAATTTGCTCTGGTGATTAGACTCCTTTGTTGTACCAACAGTTTTTAATATAGTGTGAATTACCTGCCGTGCATGTTCGTACCACCCGTTACAGGATAGAAATCAGGAATAACCTGGGGTGGGAGAGAGAGAGAGAGAGAGAGAGAGAGAGAGAGAGAGAGAGAGAGAGAGAGAGAGTAACAAAAACACACTAGACCTAGAATATTGTATAAAACAAAAACAGAAAACAGCAATAGATGTGAGCGGCTTCCTGACATTATCTCCAATGTAATGGGCATGCCAGAGAGCTGAGTGAATGGATTCTGCAGGTTTGGGGTGACAGTGTAGTGTTTATGTATCATTATGAAATAGAGAGTTATCCTGCTGGGAAGCCAAAACCACCCAATTCACCCGGATCTGCAATTTAGACATTACAATGCAACAAACTTTCACTTATTCATCAATGCCTTAGTCATAAATCAGCTTTTAGCTGTCTTGAATATGTTCAAGCTATTTAATACACTACTTTACTGTATTGATCCCTTTAACATCACATTTTAAATAGCAATGATATTCTTTTAACTATTGGTATACCACAGCATGGCTGACGTCTGAATCAGAATCACTGGGGGTCTGGGGCTATTTTGGTTATTGCAAAAAATTATAGGCACAGAAATTATTATTTATTTATTTTTAGTAGAACTTTGCCACTATGACCTGTTTTTCCCTTAAACACAATCAACACACTCGACACTTATGATTTTTGAATCCGTGGAATTCACCATTTTAATCTATTTGTTTGTACAGAAATAAAGCAAAGATATTCCTTTAAAGGCAGTGACTGTACTGTGGCAATTTGACAATCAAAACAAACATGAGAATTTTTAGATCAAATATAGTTTACTATATCACTGTTTCTCCCTATCTATCAACACCAATTTCAGATTTCAAGCTGACGCTTTCGAATGAAATTGGATATATATCTTAGAATGACACACAATTTTTGCAATGTTGTTGTAAATAATGATGCAACTTAATCACACATGCCTGCTAAGTTACCTCTAATGCGCTAGTTCAAATAAATTACTGTACCTATAGTAACAGCTTATACACAGGCACTTGTATGGCAGAAGTGCCATAATCGAAAGCTAATAATAAATGGCGAATGAACATGTTGTTATTTAACCAAAAAAGCGAATAGTGTTTGCTATGGTGGAGTTTTCTATTAAGGAGATCTTTTTATCTAATATTTATGGAAGGTGTTTTCAGTGTTGGTGCTTTTTAACAGTAGTAATTTTCACCACACATTCAGTAAGTGTCTGTTTTGCATTGGACCGTATCACACCACATCAATGTGGAAATCTTTTCATATAACAGTGAGACATTCCTTACTTAAAATACAAATAGCAAATTACATGCATCTCAATTAGTCCAAGCCATTTATGCATGAATAAAAAGGTCAACAGATAAAGGGTTTTTTTTTAACAACTCACAAAACCACAGCAGACCGAAAAAGACTTCCAGCTTCGTGGAATCCAATTGAGTGTGTTGTGTTCATTAGTGTTCACACTGTGTTACCTTTTCAGAGCAGACCTGCAGTGACATTAAGGGGAATAAAACTACATCAGCAGGCCTGATCTTTGCAGGAATTGGGAGAAACAGGTCTCACATCTTATCTCGGCAGACATCAGTTTGACTGCTTATGGATGGCCCAGCTAGCTCACGTCATTATTTACCCTTCCACTAGAGCATCAGGGCTGTTCTTCTGCTTTTTTCCATGATGTTGTTTGCTTATAGCTTTTGTAAGAGATTCTTGATGTAAAGAGAGCATTTTTTTTCTTTTGGATTAATGAAGATGTGTTTACCAGCCTGTGGACACAATGTTCACACCATAATAATTGATGGCACAAGGCTTGTTGACCGAATGCTTTCATCTTGCTCACTTGTCAATCTACCAGGCAGCTGAGCGAAGACTCACAAAGTGATGACAGTGATAAGAGAAGGCATTTTTTCGCAGTTGAAATCTATATACACAGTGTTTAGTATTATACTCCCTGGTATGTTATTCATTATACATATCATATAGATGTAAATTAAGAGTGAGATTAAAAGACATCAATAATATCCATTATGTCAGAAATCAAATCTCTACACCAGGGCTTGGAATCTGTCCAGTTACACTGTGTTGTAAGCCTTGAGGTGAAATTGAGTACATATCTCATGAGATAGCGAACACACCTGCATGTAGACGATGTTCTATCACAGCCAAAAAGGATCACACATTCACTGCCCTCTATATTCCATCAACTCAGCTCTTCCCAGGGTTCACTCGATATGAGCACCGAGTCTTCATTATCCCCCGCACGGCACCAACAGACAGACTTCATTGTGTAATAACCTACCTGGGCTCATCTTATCATATTCAAACTGTCCTCAATTAAGTGCAACCCTTGTCATTCAGTGCACTTGGGGAAATCTACTAGAGAGTGTAGGAGCGAGGTAGTAGATTAAAAAGCCTGGGTTTGTTTTACATAAAGGCTGGCTCTGTCAGGGCTCAGCAGGACAGTGTGCTGCTGCTGCGCTTGGGCGCAATAAATCAGAAGCTCACCGCATTCATTCTGCACATTCAGGCCAGACTCGCGCTGCTCCATAGGGCTTCTGCTGACTACCCATTTTCCTGCTTTAATACGTGACCTCACTTCAGTTTTTCACAGGTTCCATTTGACAAAAGCCCATAGTGATGCATTTTGGCTTACTATTTTTCATTTCTCATTTTTGCTTTTATGTTTTTTTCATGTAAGCTACCGCCATTGCTGCCTTGTGCAACTGTGAATAGACATATGACAAAGTTCTACACTTAAAATGACAAGTATGCTCAGTACCATGGGGTTTGTTTTGTTTTTGTTTTACATTATTTTATGCATGTAGATGTTACTTTCAGTCCTACTGGTCCCTCAGCGAGCAAAAACCGGCTCGTAAAGTACCAAATACTAGATGCCTTTATTAAGCTATAGCTCAGTTCAGTGAGCATCAGCCAGGTTTTCAGGTTGAAGGATTGAAGGAAAGGAACATCTGTAAATCCTAACATTTATGAGATAGATTAAACACATTACCCAGAGCACAGAAAAGACAGTAGCAAACCTTTTCTATTATTCATACCTTATATTCATGCATCAGAATATTTCTATATCATCTCATACGTTGTCATTTATACGTAGCTAATAAATAAAGTTACAGCTTATGCAGTGTGTCAGGTAAACATGCTAAAAGTCTGATAAGGGATACAGCTCTGTGATGGTTGGTGGGTTGTGTACAGTGGCGAATTGGGTGAGTGAGCCGGTTGATTGTTTGTTGAACGCTTTGCTGAGCTGCGTTTACCTTCATAACAGGAGCTAATTAAGTCCTCCTGATTGAAGGCAGAGCTGATTACGATGTGGTGAGCTACTCCTCTGCTCTCATCATTAACATCCAAGGCGAGTGGGGGAATGTGTGAAAGCCCTCTCCCTTTGTCTGACTCTTCCTTGGTATAATTGTGTGTCATGTGTTAAAGAAATTGCTTGGGCACAAGCCTCAGCCAATTAATGACACTGACCCTGTCGGGGAAATGAAATTGAAGAAAACAAAGAAACAAATAGATAGGTTCAGTGCAAGCGATGGATGAGAGGGTGTCTGAAAATAAAATAAAAGAAGAAACAGCCCTATAATTTATGTTGCATTACACTGAGTCTCCAACACTGTCATGTGTGTCCACAAAATACACAAATACATAAAATATTATGTATATAAAATGCATAATATATCTCACTCTTAAAAGATACTAGTCTGTCTTAAGCAAATGCATCCTTGGCCATTAATTTGTTAGTTTCCCCTTGGGTAGTCGGTTGGATTATCGTGTTTAACACACATCCTAAAATCCATTGTAAACATTTACAGTTAATCTGGCCCACCAGAGAAACAGCTGTTTTACATAAAGCTGATCAAATTAAGTTGTTTGCTGCACTACGGTGTTGTCACTCTGACTGGAAGGTTTACAATCCATTGGCTCTCTTGAAGCAAATTTGCCATCGGTTCAGTATGACAGGGAGGCAATGGGTGTACCATCAGGTAGGTGGTGTGTGTTCTGGCATATCTCCTCTGTCAATGTCTGTGGGCACAGGGCAAAGAGTGTGTAATTCACATGCTGGTCCCAGCCTGGGCTTTGAACCTGCCAGACAGTGCTGCGCAACAGCAAACAGTCAATGTGATTTGTATTAGAGTAATCCTTTAATTACTTCATGGCAAAATGTCTATAACACATTAATTCAGAGTGGCAGGCTAATGGAAAGGCGGAGAGATATCATACTTTGCATAAAGCTTTTAGCCCGCTCCTTGCAATGAGAACTCCTCTCATTTTGATGCATTCACTTTCCAGAAATAATCCTCCATACATTTCAAGGAGATTTCCCAGACACTGGCCGCTGTAAAGACAATCACATGCAGTGCCCTTTAATATTGCAATTCGCCTTGGGATGGGGATACACTAGAAGACAGAATAAAGCACAATGGACTGGATGGCTGGAGTGATGTCCACACCCTTATCTGAATTTGCATTGCATAAAAGGATAATGTATTCCTGAACTCAATAAAAGCACACATAGAGACTGACAGCTAGAAGACAGAAGACATTGACCTGGGGCTCAGAGAGAGGGCTAGTGTCTCGAAGAGGGTGTGTGTACGTGAATAAAAAGTGTTCTTTGCATGTGATGCACTGCAGAACAAACACTAACCTATGACTTTTCCACAGGCCCAACATGTCAATTATCAAGTTTTGATAATATTCAAAAGGCTGGATTATGGAAACCAGGAAGGCATGTTTTTGTGGATATGGCTGTAACTGTGCTGTGTTTGAGACATACCTCCTTGACAAACCCATGAAGCATATAAATTGCTAAGGATGCTTTTGGAATTGCCTGATTTTCATATGCGTGCATGAGTGTGCATAATGAGGTCCAATTAAAGTGTTTTTATGGCATATAAACAATCTCGTATTCATGTTTTCTGTCCTGAGCTGCATGATATCAAAATGAAATGTCACCATAAAATCCAGAGCTTGCTTTTTAGTCTAATTTTCACAGGAAAATGAGCTGATACATCATCTAACACTTCCAATTAACAAATGCAATACGATACACGTGAAGTGAATTGATTTAATACACAGCTGCTTATGTATGCACGTCATTTTGCAGTTTTAGCGTTTAAGAATGTGTGCCTGACCAACATTACTCATATTAAATTATCTATCTATATTTATATAAAATGAAGTGGAGGACATCAGAAACCTAAAACTAATAACATCCAGAGCCAGCTGTAAGAAGGATGTAAACTTAATAGACTGTAAAAACTGAATATTTTTAATAAAGAGTTATTTACCTTAAGATAAGATCACGTGAGCTGTCAAAATGTACATGTACTCCTGATACCTGAACGACATGATTGTAACAGAGTTGAGGATTCCCCATGCTATCTCAGAGAGTTTTTCTTGCAACTGTTGCTTCTAATTTCTTCACTAGGGATCTAAATCTACATCTGGATTCGTGTAAATCTGTTTTGTGACAATGACTATTGTTAAAAGGCATATACAATAAAACTTAATTGAACATTCTTCATATTCATCTTTTTAAAGAGGTTGTTGAAATTAAAATTAGCTGTCCTCTTATGTTTGTAGAAGCAGCATTTTACTTTCTTATTCAGTAAATGCTGACTAAAATGAAAATAAATGTAAAAGATAATACATATAAAAATGTATGCATTTTTGTGGTAGTGGTAACACCAACTACTTGTGACCTCCACTGGTTTTGATGCTGCTCTTTACAATGCGCATTGAAACAGACACAACCCAGCAGTAAGGGTCTCTGAGGTCACTGGGCCACTGGGTCAGGTCCGAGGTCAGGGGGAGCGTCACAGGTTCACATGCTCTTTAAGTAGGAGGATGACTCACTGGGTCCACAAATACATGCCAGCTCTAGTGTTTAATCCTTTAGGAAAACATGGCCGCACGCATGCTGACAGCTGCAAAGTTAAAATACAGAGAGCCCAATAAAGTAACATGCTGTGCTTTTTTTCTTAGGTATATATTTATTCACTAGAAAGCCCTCTTGAGGATAAAAACATGCTTTTAACCCCACTAAGGAGGAGCACGACACTGAAATAATTTGAGTGAAGACTTATCATGTCATTCATGATGAGAACATAAGGGTTGTGATGGTAGATATACAGATAGCAAAGTGGTCAGGAACACAATAGCTACAGTTTGGGGGACAGCTCATATTTAGCTCATGATCACACTCAGGCTAGACAATAAGTAAGATTCATTTGGCCATTTTTTACTTGCTTCTGCCACAATCTGAAATGAAATGTTAAATGTTTTATGGGCCAAGAAAAGGGCAAAATTTGTCTTTGGCCAGAGGAAAGAAAGTGAGAGAGAGAGTGAGAGATAGCAGCGATCAAGGCTTGGTGATGATGGGAGAGACGGGAAGAAAGGGAGAGGAGACTGATAGAGGAAGAGATGAATGAAGCAAAGGAAAAGGGACAGACTCAGAAAAGTGAAGGTGGTAGAGAGATAGAGATAGAGATAAAGAGAGGGAGAGATGGATGAAGGTGTGGGGGTGGTGTCTTCTGAATGATGATGGTCTAATATCATCATCCCCCTGTCAGGTCTAATAGGCTTTCCCTGGTAGAGATCACTCATACAGCTCCTCCATTAGCTTCAATCCCTGATAGTGTCATCCATCCAGCTCGACCAGGCCTGCCTCTCACAACTAATATGGAAATAGATGGCCAAAGGAACCCTGAAAAATTAAACACTTCACTTGTGAACAATTTGTTTTCAAGGAGCTTTTATTGTGTGCATTAAGGCATGGTCTCTTTCTATAGATTTTCAACTTTGTGAAATTGCTGAGTGTGCTTTTTTGTGTGTAAACATTCACATCCCACAACACTAAAGTGTGATTTTCGTCTCCTCTAATCCTATATTTAGTATAGACTAAACAAAAAAAATTGTTAAGACATGTTCTTGTATCTAATTTTATATATTGTCTGTTTTAGAAACAGACTTCATTGTATGTATGTTTTCATTGGTGTGTGAAAACGTACATACAATGATCTCACTGAGGGACTTGATGATCAGAGAACTCTTTAGACACATTTGCTAGCCTTAGTTTCCTCATCCCACCATCACCAGCTTCCTTTTGTATTCAGGTAACATCCAAATCTTCCTTTGCCACCCCACATATACAAGCACCAACAATTATAACAACACACAGCAGCCTTTTGCTTTGACATTTACATTGTAATTGCAATCTCCCTAAATAGAATTCACACAAAATAGCCCTTTTCATTGAAAAACACGACTGCTGCAGAAAGGGCACATGGTAGGTGTATACATATCTTAAAATAAAAATAAGAATAAGAAGTATAAATTGGTTGAAGTGGATGGTATGGAGATTGTTTGTAAAATCAGGCAGAAAGCTTGTGCCATGAGTCAGGAGGTGCTGATTTATTTTCTATAACAGCAGCTCTGACAGTAATGCTGTATATAAGACAAATCAGGTCTCAGGTCTATAATAATAGGTTATTGTTTCTATAGTATCATCTAATTAATATAAGATTAATAATAGGCAAATTTAATAATCTGATATTATGTAACCAAGAAAAACCTATAAGGGTTGTTCTGGTGAACATTTATGGAAGGCGTCTCCAGTGTCAGCACTTTGTAAGTGTCAGTAAGGTTTTAAGGTCTTCAGAACTTTGTGCTTTGTGCTTTCTGCGTTACAAGTCAAGCTGAATAAAAAAAAAATCTTATTAACTTCAAGAGATAGAAACAAAGCTGCATAACTATCTCACAAGACTAAATATAACTACAAATTGATAAAAAAAAAAAAAAGTACAATAAAACAAAAGAGGAATAAAACATTTCAGTAGGTACAGTTAACTTGTGTAATAATAAAATTTGCACCGGGCCACATTATACTACTCTTCCTTTGATTATCTTCCCATAATGGGATGTGTTTTATTCCTTTCATAATATATAGCTCTTTACTATGACATTTGTTGTTGAATAGTAAATAAAAACACTAATCAATTTCATAAAATTATCCGATAAAAATCACCATTGTGTTACTCTTAGCTGAGTGAACATTTCACCACAAATAAAAGCAAGCAAACTTTATCTATCTTGTTGAGTGAAACAATACTGTTTGTGAAATAATGTTATTGTATCGAGCAGATGTTCCCTATAGCACACCATGATGAGACATAAACTGTCTCATCAACTCATTTTATATATTTGAAAATAAAATCAGAGTGGACTTCTGTCTTTCACATACACAAAAACTCACGTGCACACACCCACTGCCGCTCATTGTATCACCTGACACTCTGTGCCAATCGACTGTGTGTGTGTGTGTGTGTGTGTGTAAACACACAGAGAGGGCACTGATCGTGTTGATATACAGTGATATCACAGTGTTGATATACAGTGGCTTTGAGAGGTGAAGCTCCATTGTGGACTCCTCTTTGTTGCAGTTAAAACAGGGCGATACTGTAACATTAGGCCAGCATGAAGGAGGCGTCTGTCAGCAGGGACGCACAGAAAAGGAGAGAATGGAAGAATAGAGACCTGGCAGCTGGCAGCCAGGGCAGGAAACACAGCGGCAACAGTGTCAACATCCCCCCACCAGCACTACCAACACCAAACAAACACAACAGCTGGCCGCACAGGACCAAAGCAACAAACAGGCTTTGTGATTGGCCAGTGGTGTGTGCCTGCTTAAAATGAACTGAGGGTAAGGAGGCATGTTTGTGTGCTTACTCATTAGTACTGTGTGTACCTGAATGCCATCATTACAGAGGTGCTGAAAGCAGAATAAATGATGAACGGTGCCAAACAAACAGGACAAATAGTTCAGGCAAAAAGCATTTAATGGACACACTTTTGAATGAAACTCTTTTAACTTGTTTCATCATTCCTGATTGTTAATATAACAATACTAACAAAACAGAAGACAAGTGGTATTAACAGTGCAAATAGAATGTCTAATGAGATGTGTATTTGAAGATTTATTATTCAGTAAAGGCTCAGTAAAAGGTGTCAGTAGTGGCAAAAAAAAAAAAACAAACAGTAGAGAAACTAACTTACCGTATACAACAACATGTTCTTTTGAGCATGCTAATTGTGCAGGCAACTGTGCAAATTCTTCCTAAACATGGTAGTGAAGTGCCACAGAAAAGCCCACGCTGATAGCAACTGGGAGTGCTCTGGGGACTGATCTGGAGTACATTTATCTAAACTGATTCCTTACACTGACATGGCAATTTCCTCTCTTTTCCATATTTCTAGTCTGTCTAAGGCACTCAATCAAAACGCACACACACACACACACACACACACACACACACACACACACACACACACACACACACATTTGCTCTCACCCTACAAACACATTTCATTATGGAATACCAGAGAAATGGCTTGTATGGGCCAATACTGCGACCCTGAGCTCTGGTCCAGATGACCCTTGATGGGTCAATAAATCAAGATGTCACCTCTGGCACTGCTACGTCCCATTGCCAATGACACGGAGAGTACCCAGCATTCCTTCACTTCCTCTGTGCCTTGCCTGACCTCCTCTCTAAACAAACCGCCTGTCAACGCCCTGCTCACAGGTACGACAGCTTGGCCTAAAGTGAGGATTGATCTTACCCAAATGTACCACTCTTCAATTCTCCCCCAATCCTGAGATTCTAGGCCACTTGATGTGCACAAGTGAGTCCATTCCTGTGAAAAGTAAGAGCACTGAATAACAAATTCAGATTTATAATGAATTCTGTTCCACAATGCTATCATTAATTAATCTAAGTCCTACATCTATAATCAAAAGGGCTTTTATTCAAATCACAATAAGTAAGCTTTCCCTAATATAAAGCCTACAGCAGTTAATCTAATACCATTACTTAGAATTTGCCCACTTTAATGCCTAGCAAGGATTATTTGAATTGCCTCATGCCAATTTTACTTCAGCTAGAATCTTTCGAGATCCTCTAGTTTCTTTACTAGACTAATAAAGGCTCAGTGAAGACATTGTGTTCATTAAGAGAACAAATATCACTGAGATTACTTCTAAATCCTAGAAATATAGTCTTTCTTTTTTTTCTTTTTCTTTTTTTTTTTTTTTTTTTTTTACCAGCAAATGACTTTTTACTTTTTAAAATGGAACTTTTTAAGCTTAGTGTTTGAGAATGTCTGTAAAACATGGACAGTGTGATCTTCTATCTGGTAAGTCTATCGTAAATAGCTAGAGTCCAAATGATCTTTTCTCATGTACCAGAAGACCAGATTCAGAGGATAACATGCTATCAATAATGGAAAGAAGACCCACAGAGATGTCAGCTTTAAATGACCTTCAGTTCCTTATCTGCACCTTTGAATCCAGGGCAGACTGATTGGCACATCAATTTGTGATGCTATCAATGTACTCAGCACACGTAATGCTCTTTTGCTCCTGATAAGTCTGTTTAATATGAAAACTGTCATAATTCATCCGCATTTCAGATATACACATGACAGAAGCCTCATCAATCAAGTCCGTAAACCTCTGAAAATCTCTGTGCTTATGTTAGGCAGATTATCCACCACTGAGGCTTTCATTACTTCTCTGCTTGCCTATGCTTTATTCCATATAAGTCCATAAAAATGAGTTACATTATGCAGAAATAAGTATCTGATCTCCCAGTCCTCTAAGACATTACTGTCCAGCGCCTGTCAGACTGACACTGTGCTGTCCCCTCTCAGTCGGCTGTTTCCTGCACAAATTAACACACTCAGTGGTGAACTGGATTCCAATTTAGAACCGGAGAGAAGCGTGCAAATTAACCACGTTTTTTAATTATGTACATTGCTCCATGCCATTGTTCGGGATGGGGCAGGTGCAAATTTATTCTCCCAGGAAGCGCAGAGATGTCCGTCCTCCAGCCGCGGCCCATCCTCAGCCTAATCAACCCACAGCTGGAGCACTTCGCCAGCTTTGGCGCTCTCACACTGAGCATCTCTGCTGAGTTTGCTTGAAAATTAGGCCTCATCTAAGGGCTTGGTTTGTTACAGTTCCTTTAAAAATGGCCACCATGCAGATGTGCTCAGCACCTAATTTAATGTCAAGTGGACAAGTATTCAAAGTCGTAACATGTCATTTCTGTGCAAACTTTCAATACATGCTGTGAATCACGTGAGGTCCTTTGCATCTGCTTCAATCTCTATATGCTATATTCAATTATTTAAAGAAATTGGTTAAATATAATTAATTAAACTGCCTGGTTAAAGATGAAAATTGAGGGAAAAAAGCACTTAATAACCTATATGTCTTTGCTGTAGAATAATAACAATGGCATGCCTCTAAAGCCTGGCACCAATCAAGTTACGACTGCTGGTGTGTTTCTATCTGCTACTGTGCCTCATTGGCTTTTTTGGAGACATCACACAGAGACATGTCTGAAATAACAAGTGTACTTTAATCACACAGCCCACTTTGGTTGAGCTGCTTTGCATCTGGTATGCAGGAGAAAAAGAAAACTCTAATTATGGCTCCAGAGCTGCTGAATCTAACACTTCCTGTCTGTGGGAACTGATGGCCACTGCTAAACCATTCTGTCAGGTAGTGACACGTGAACGCATTCCTCGAATCTGACAGATAATAGTGACAAACCTACAACAAAAGAAGAGAATAAACACACCTCTCCTTGGAAGCTACTTAATGATGCACCTTGATTTGTTAACGTAAATATAACGAACATGTCATGAATATTTAAACACTGCTCTGTATTGTAAAGATCGGAGTGTAGACTGAAACAATTGACAGATCAAAGTTCTTCTTTATCAAAAATCATCTGACAAAAAAAAAATGCAAAAATATGCAAGTACTCAATTTAATGGCAACTCATTATAAGTAGACATATTAAATGTAAATAAAAATTACAGCATTGTTTAATCAAACTGTTTGATTAAACAAACAATACTTTTAAAATGGTATTTCCTTTATCTTTTATCACTGCATTTGAATTTCAAGATTTTCTACATACTAGCCAAGAACGAAATTCAAACATATCTAATTTAATGGCACACTGCTACAGACTTCAGCTGAGCAAACTGAGCTCTGGTGCAGAAAAGAGACAGGAAACATTGAGGGGAATGATAGAACAAGATCAAGATCAAACAGGCTTTCTTCAATCATTCACCAGCACCAGAGGCAGCAGCTTGAGCATATTCTTTGATAGAAAACCTCTGATCATTTGCATCTAAAGTGATACGCATATTTGTTATTCCATCAATCAATAGCATCAACACACTGCCTCTGTAATCTATAACTTGCATGCAGAGCTTAACAATAATGCATATGTTCTACATGGCACCATATTTAAACTCTGTAACCATTTACATCCTGTTAACCATTTCTCAGGGCAGATTAGGCAGTGGTGAGAAGCCTGAGCAGATCCCATGAGAGGGAAGCTTTGGTGCTGATAAGACTCAGCCATAGGAAAGCAGGATTAATACATATGACCAGGGCAACAACGACTCCAATTATTCCAGCAGAAAAATGGTTCCATCCTGTCAGCACCCGCATGATTAAACATACACAGAGCAGACAGTCAGGCACAGCCATAGGAGATAACTAATATTATTTATGCACGTTGGTTAGTCTCTGGATCATGGGTGGGGATTGTTCACGCTACAGGGGCATGGAATTCCATTGGGGGGATGCACCCCTGATCTCACAGACATAGTAGCTTTATCTTACACCCCTCTTCCCTCTCTCTCTCTCTCTCTCTCTCTCTCTCTCTCTCTCTCTCTCACTCTCACTCTCAGGGTTAATAAGAAAAACATGAGTCTAAATACTTAAATGAGTCAGCAAAGATACATAAAATCCTCCATTCTTTTAATGTAAAACGCTCAGAAGTAACCACTAAATATTTAATCCTTAAACAACAACAAAAACCCCTAATGAGTAGCACAACACATTAGTAATATTTTGCACATATTTGTCCTAAGCCACATACCTATAATTTGCTTATGATTGGGAGAAAGGATTATCTAATTAACTTCCTCAAACTATTTAGTCATTATAGACTGGATTTCTTTTTGTACTCAAAGACTGGTTAATTAATTACTTGTGTTAACGACCCATTAATGGCTGTGTATGAGGAATTTTAATGAGGCACCTTAATTAAATATTATCTCATTGCTTAATCAATGCTTTTAATTATTCACGTGATATTTTCCATTTAATCAATTTGCTCCCATGTAGAGAAGTAAAAAGCTGAACATGTTCTTGCAGGTTGATTCATAGTTGAGTCAGTCATTTAGTTCAAATCCTTTTTTAATCTATGAAAATGTGAAGCAAATTTGCACATCCCCACTGGTTGTCTCATACCTCTATATTTCATTCCATTTTGATTTATCTTAATTGATGTAAGATGCCTTTTTAAATGAACTCTATTTGCTGTATTTCTCTGATGGCAATATGCATTACATCATAGCTGAAAGTCTCAAACGCATCCTATACTTAATAATGTGCAATATTTAATACTAAGCTTGTACTTTAAAATGGTTTTCCAAGGTTGTTTATGTCCCAAAAGCTATTAATTTTTTTTTGCTTTGTGTGGTATTATTTCAGCGAGAAGCACCATGCCATCTCTTTCACTCAGGCAGTGTATTCTCCAGAGGCTGTGCTGCAGTGTGGCATGGTGCATTTGGAGGACTGGGAAAGCTCAGTCATCAGGCCTGTTTGGGCAGCCTGGGCGAGGGATGAAAGAGAGCCCAGCTGGGGATGGGAAGGGCAGCAGATGGTAGTGTGCTCAGGGGCTGAGAGCCAGGCTGAGCCCTTCAGGTTTTAACACCTCCTCTCCTCTGAGAGAGCACATCCGCCACTGGGAACCTACCTGAGCTTTGTGACATGCCTGACCAACCCTAGAACTCATCACATATGGTACCAGCCTTGAGCCATGAGGAGGGCCATGACCTGCATAACACATCCATAGACATTGAATGACTTTGTAAGCATTTTAATTTGTAAACTTGTAGTTGTACTACACTTTGCAGATATAAATCACCATAACAAATATTTTTTCCCCATGAGATTATTTTTCATGGAGATCTAAGAGTCATTGACTGGTTAGTGTTCTGGGAACCTGAGTCCTTGATGAAGTAATCCCCAAAGAAATCGAATGAGTCTCAACAACTTGTATGCTGGGAACTTGAGAATTCCTCTGGCATTATGACTTTCAGACCTGCAGACAAATAGAGACCTCTTGAAATGAATAAGTGAAGGAGAAAACTTCTGTCAAGAGCTTAAATTTGTCCAAATGACGTTTTTGAGGAAGGCCATTTTCCATAAATCCATTTTAAGTAGTCACATTTTCTCTTCAGCTAATAGGATCATGATAGAGGTAATCTTTGCAAATCTGACAGAAGAAAAGAATGTCCTGGCCTTCAACTTTTCCTCTTAGTAAATGAACAAACTCAAAAGTCTATTTTTTTCCTGTGGTAGAGGAGTGGGAAAGAAGGAAACCTTGAACTGGAAGTGACAAAAAAGGAGGATGAAAAATGTTGGCAAAAAAAGATCAGGCTTTGAGCCAGCTGCTAATGGCAGGCAGTTGTGCGACATTTTGTCCTTCTTCTAAAAATGCGTACTCAACTTGAACTGAGTCCAATTAAGCATTAATTACTATTGCAAATTCATATAATCATAATGAATAGAACAAATGGAAGAAATGACACTAAAACTTGAGAAAGCCTCATTCCGCAAGGTATTATATGCAGATAGTTGATAGATTAAAGAATAAAACAATATAAATTAATAAATTGTCTTAGTAATGTGTTGGCCCACTACAATCTGCCAGAACAGCATCAGTGATCCTTGGCAGAGATTCCCTAATCTTGGAATTTTTGGTCCCAAATCTCCCATAGCTGTTTAATTGGTTGAGATATGGTGACTGTGAAGGCCATAGCATAAGACTTACATCATTTTTATACTCATCAAACCTGTGGATGTTGTGGAATAATACTGCAAGGCACCGCAGTCATTAGGATAGAAATGTTTCATCAGTGGATAAGGGTGATCAAACAGATTTAACCATGCTATGAACCAGCACCCGTCTGTATGTATATTAGAATATTCATACTAATATACTGCATACATACATACAAACATACATACAAACATAGATCCATAAAATGATATGTATTGCATTTAATGTAGCAATTTTCTACAATTTATTACAGAACGTTTGAGAGGTCTGGTGTGATTTAAAGGTTGGACAAGTCATTTTCATCTGGTAATAAAAAAGTATCCACTTACCCATACAGATACTAAAAACATACATGTTGTCTTTCAAGATGTGGGGAAAAAAGTGTCTGATTTGTCTAAAGTAAGATGAGTATAGTGCATACTCACAGATGGAGAATGGTTACTCATTCTCACCTTGTCACTCACACACTCACTCGCCCGATCAGCCCTCGTACTGTTAGCCTTGCAATGAACAATGTGACCAAGCAAGCCTCTTATTGTCAAATCACTGTTTGACAGCTTGCTCTCAAAGAGCCACCCAGTGTTTATCTCCAGAAACAAACAAACACATTTATAAAGACTCAATAAATGGAGTGTGAAAGATGCTGCTGAGTGATAATTGAGGGCTAAAATTCACAACATTAATAGTGAAATATGTGCAAGCCTCCAAGCAGTGCTGATATCGCTACCTGATTTAGGCTTATTTTACACTCAAATATTAGTATTTAAGCCAATCCACATTACAGTTTTTTTTATATCATCCATAAATATCTGAAAGAAGCATGTTTCAATTTTAATCATTGTTTAATGGGGCGGCTGTGGCTCAGTCGGTAGAGCGGGTTGTCCACTAATCCACTAACCGTGGGGTTGGCGGTTCGAATCCCGGCCCGGGTGATCCCATGCCGAAGTGTCCTTGGGCAAGACACTGAACCCTAAGTTGCCCCCAATGGCAAGCTAGCACCTTGCATGCAGCTCTGCTACCATTGGTGTGTGAATGTGCTCTCATTAGTAAGTCACTTGTAAATGTAAAAATGATATTTCTGTAAAGCTGCTTTGAGACAATGTACCATTGTAAAAAGCGCTATACAAATTGATAAATTAAATTTAATTTAATTCCACACCAAACTGAGATACAAACCTTTCTGTTTATTTTAAGCTTTCTGGCAGAGTCAGTCAGGTTTTCATTTAATATATGTTGATATTTGCAAAAACGCAGGGGCATAACCTGGCCTGGGAATTCCGGGCTATAGCCCAGAAGATTTTTTTCTTTA
The DNA here is from genome assembly GCA_022414735.1 of Noturus placidus. Classification (NCBI taxonomy): domain Eukaryota; kingdom Metazoa; phylum Chordata; class Actinopteri; order Siluriformes; family Ictaluridae; genus Noturus; species Noturus placidus. Next base: position 283,435 of record JAFFST010047619.1, read on the forward strand.
GCCCAGAATAATGTTAAGTTGGTAACTACGTTACTCTTATTGGCTGCCAGGTCTCAATTCTGCCAAACGCTAGCTCACAGTCAGTGTGAGGATAAAATTGTTAAATACAGATTTGTATTTATTTATTTATTTGTTTATTTATAACCAGTAATGGGGTTGAAACTGAAACAGAAACTGCTGAGCAGGGAAAACAATGTTTGTAAATGTCTATATGAGTTCCAGTTAATGTGAAAATGATATGAGCAGAGCATAAGGACAGATAACATACTTTGCATGGCACTGTAGCAGCTAAACCCATACTATGATAGCTTAGTTGTGTCTCCTCTTGGCTAGCAACACCAAACTAGCCTAGTTAGAAATGCATTATATTTTATTGATTTGGTAGAAATACAAACAGTGACAACACCCGAGGCAAGTTTTAAGTTAAGATAACTCCAACTTTTTCTGAACATGTCATAAATTGAAAGTTAAGTTACCTCAGTTTCCATAAAACAAAATGCTAGACTACTAGTTGAGCTGAAAAAATGCAAGAAAAAATGCATGGAAACATGCATATTTAAAACATTTTTAAACATTTTTTACGGAGAAGAATCTGGGCATATCCCCGATGATTAACAGCCCAGCTAACTTTAAGAGTACAGGCTTTTTTCTTGAAACCCTTCCATAACAACTTGTGGTGATGTAGGTGATTTTGGATTATAGTTTTGGGAGAGATTTGGACACTTCTGCAATTCTCCTACTGTGAGCCTTGGAGATTTTTTTGCTGCTCAAACCATCCTCTTCACAGTGCTTTGAGACAAAATAGACACGTCCAATTCCAGCTTGATTCATAACATTTCCAGTTGACTGGAACATTTTAAATATTGCCCTGATGGTGGAAATGGGCATTTTCAATGCTTGTACTATTTTCTTACAGCCACTTCCCATTTTGTGAAGCTCAACAACCTTTTGCTGCACATCACAGCTATATTCCTTGGTCTTACCCATTGTGATGAATGACTAAGGGAATTTGACCGATATGTTACATCATATTTATACCCCTGTGAAACAGGAAGTCATGGTTGAACACTTTCCTGTTATTAGTTACCCAGGTGTGCAAAAAAAAGTGAAATATGAATGGGAATATACTTCAAATATATTTTTCTCATTTCAATTCATAGGGGTGCCAATATTTGTTGCAAACCTATATTTAAGAAATATATTTTTTGATAAACCTGTATTGTCTTTGCAATTGTTTATATCCATGAGAGTATTTTTGTAAGTTTATTGAACAAAAGATCAAAATGTCAATATTTATTGAATAAAAGATCAATAAAGACAATTTTTCACAGCCTTCTTTGCTCATATTTATTGAGGGTGCAAATATTAGTGGAGGGCACTGTAGCTATGACAGTGCAACAACTTCAATCGTCAATTTGAGAACAAATAGAAAGTCAACTATTACTTATTACATGGGCATAACCACGCACTCGACCCCCCTTCCCCCCCCAATGTTGAGGAAATACCAATCTGTCCCCCCAATAATTTACAGGAAAAAAAAAAATTTCTGTATGTTCCGCTTTAATTTTCCATGCCAACGGATCTGTCTTTCTTAATCTATTCTGTTTATTTTATTTATCTATTTATTTATGTCTATTCTTTTTTAATATATTCACGTTTGTTAAGGAAAACCGG